>BFEA01001010.1:19784-40925 GCA_003427395.1 Chara braunii
TTGAGTTTAAACCCTACTACTTTTTAACAGATAGCATCTGATTGCACTGATCTCATCACTGTTCCTCTTCCTCTCAACCAACCAGTCTCCCACCACAGACTTCCCTCTCAAAAATGCCATCCGTAGATTTTGATACAAAGTGGCGGCAGCAGCTATGGATCTGCACATCTGAGCCTTAAACCACTACTAGTACCTCCGAGCCTGTTTTTGTAGAGCCCGAATTTCACTGCGCTCCAAGTTCTGCCGAGTCCCACGAGTCCCACTCCATTTTCTTTTCTCGTACTCTCACGGAAAGAACCCGAAAAAAAAAAGAAAGAAGGAACTCGCAGCCGTGAAACTCACAAAATTTGAAAAAAAGAAGAAGAAGAAACTAAACAAAGCTTTGGCCGTGAAATGCAGTTGTATACATTCTTGGAAGTGGTAGTGTGAGTGTGCCCTCAGTGAGGGCGTCCCACGCCCATGGCCAGGTTGTCAGATTCCAGAAAGTCAAAGAAGGGGAAAAAGAAAAGGAAACACGGATTTGGCCGTGTGAAATTGGCTCTATACGTTCCTCTGAGTGCCAGTGTGATCAGGGTTACAATCCTCTGAGGAAACGCAACTTGAGCAGATCATGGATTCCGCCCTGCCTTGTTGGCAGGGGACTCATAAGAATGAGAAGAGAAAGGGAAAAAAAAACAAAGCAACAACATTCAGAATCTCACCATATTCCTGCAGCCCCCACTTGACTGCCAGGAGTGAGGAGGCCGTGTTCTTTGAGATCCAACAAAAAAAAAAAAAAAAAAAAGTGAACAGGTCATCTGCGAGTGCCTTCGCTCTGCAGTCCCCATCTCCGGCGAGGGGGATACCTCTGATTTGTGGGCGTTTGCGGATGCAGTTTAGCAGGATTTCCAGTTGTAAGATGAACAGCAGGGGGCAGGGGGGCCAACAGACAGCCTTGACCGAGAGATCTCGTCAGTTGGAATGGACGCGAGAGGTGGCCGTTGAGTTGAACACAGGAAGAAGATGCAGTGTACATCGCAATGACCCAACTGCAGAAGCCCTCACCAAACCCTAGCTTCCTGAGCGTGGTCAGGACGAAGGACCGACCCACTCTGCCATAGGCTTTTTCAAGATCTAGGAGCAAGACTGCAATGTCCTTATTCTCCACTTGGATGAGCTTAATCGACTCGATCGCAGTTAGGATGTTCAAGAAGATAGACCTGCCCTGGACAAAGGCCCAATGATCACGCTCCACCAGCTTGGGTAGAATGCGGCCCAAGCACAGGGCCATCGTTTTGGCCAGGAGTTTATAATCCACGTTGAGGACGGAAATCGGCCAATAATTCATAATGTTGGTCGTGTCTCCCTTCTCAAACATTATAGAGATGACCCCATGGGTCATCGCTTGCCCCAACTTACCCCCCAGCATCACCTTGTT
The DNA here is from genome assembly GCA_003427395.1 of Chara braunii. Classification (NCBI taxonomy): domain Eukaryota; kingdom Viridiplantae; phylum Streptophyta; class Charophyceae; order Charales; family Characeae; genus Chara; species Chara braunii. The sequence continues at coordinate 21,202 of BFEA01001010.1, forward strand.
GTAGACTTCTAACAAGCGACGGACATAGCGATTCCCAACAACAACAGTAAAACTCAACCGTGAGCCCATCCCTGCCGGGGCACTTCCCTGCTGCCATAACCTTCAACGTTTGCACCAACTCCTCCGTTGTGACTGGCCTATGCAATGCTAGCCTATCTTCTGTAGAGAGCCTTACGTCTGTCTGTAGCCACATATCGGATTCCCGCGAGGGATCTGTGTCCGCCGTATCATCCATTCCCTTGGAGGTGAGAATGTTCGAATAGTAGAGCTTAGCGTACTCCAACATGTCCGAAGCAGCAGAGGCCGGAGTGGCTCTGGCAATGAAAGGGTGTGGTGGAACGTGGAACTGGGGAGGAGCCTGCGTAAGGTCTCCTTAGTGAGCATGTCGTGTACCATGATGCCCTTCAGTTTCAGTGGGTATCTTCCCAGTGAGCCTGTTTATCTGCCTGCACTTTCTCGCACTCTGCCATCTTGCGCTCCCTCTCTGCAGCCCAAGTCCTATCAGAGCTGGGTTGGGCTTCCATACGCCACTTTACTTCCTCGACCCGCTTCCTGCATAAGTCCTCCTCCTTGTTGCGGTCTCTAGCCAGATTTCTGGAGCAAACATCTGTGATGCCTAAAATGGTAGCCATCCCCCCATCAAACCAATCTGTTGTGGAGGGGAAGTGTGGTCGTCGAACTCCACACCTGTATGTGGTCGTTAACCCACTGTTGGAGGCCCGACTCTTCCAAGTTCTGCGAGTTTAATTCATAATATCCCCGAAAAGGAATCGAAGGAAAAAGGGAACAATGGACACATGCCTCCCCCACACAACCATAAGGAAGCTCAAGGAGGGGTCATGGTTCTCAATCCACTATTTCGACCAAATAGTCAGGGGCAATTGTCAATGGGGGAAGGAAATGCGTCGGGGTAGGAGAAAGGTTATGAGTATCAGCGGTCGTCGCTAGTAATTGAGGACACCCAGATGATGGGCCGTCAGAGGACCTTCACGTTAGGAGGTCAGGGAGAGTTGCTGTTACAGAATCCTATGGGAAGCAAAGGAGGAATGGTGATTCAATCGGGGCCACTTCAGAGGGAGGAGGAAGTAAGAAGAGGGAGGGAGGAGGAAGTGGGAAGGGGAAGTGAGAAAGGGGGAAGAAAGGATAGAGGGGATGGGAGAGGGCACGAAGGAGGACTCCGAGGAGATGGAAAAGGAGTAGGAGGATCGGAAGGGTGTAGTGGTAGCATGGAAGGAAAGGAAGACAGGCAGGAGGAGTGGCATCCTTTACAGGGTACGAAGCTGATCATTGAAGGTCATACCTCACAATCAGTAACAGCTCCTTCGTCATGGTTGCAAAGCGTTAAAGAGCCCTTTCAAGGCAGGGCGCACAATCTCAGACACTGAAAATACCTATGAGGAATTTGATCACGGCCAAGGCGTTTTTTATATCCAAATTTTTAATACCTTCAGAGAACCGGGTGGCTGAAACAGCTGGAAAAAAAACATTGATAAAAACTTACCCGACTCAGAAATTGGCAGAACGCGACATTGTGTATTCTACACATGCGAATAACTGGGTCTTCCACGATAAAGCTGCTTATAAATCCACAAATGATAAGACTAAGTGGATATGCAAAAGACTATCAGCTTATAAGCTAGGTTGTTTTACCGGACGTTCGGGACCCCCCTAACCGTCCGGGATGTCCGACCGGACGTCTGGTCGGACGTCGGATCGGACAGGGGTTGTCCAACAACGCGCAAAAAAATAAAAATAAATAAAAATAAAAATAAAAAATTGAAAAAAATCATGTGGCTTCTAGCTTGCATAAGGTGTATGCCACCAAAATTTTGGCTCATTTGAGCCAGTAAAAAAAAATATAAAAATCTTCAAAGTTTCTAATCCCCACCTATACCCCTCCTATCCCCACCAAAACCCCTCGTACCCCTCCTCCCACCCCAAAGAGCACCCTATTACCAAATGCTCAGAAAATTCTGAATTTTTTTATGGGGGATCTCTATGGCATGCGCAACACTTTTATTTATTTTTTTTTATTTTTTTTTTAAATGTCAAAAAGTGGTTGTCCGAGATCCCGGACAACCCCCCTACCGGACGGTTGGGGGAGACGTCCGGCCATCGGACGACTGGTAACCTAGCTTATAAGGGCAGCTATGAAGCGGTGTGTGAAGATTTTCTTATTCTTCCAGGTTTTGCAACTATGTTCACTATTTTATGTTTGTATACGAATGATAAATGCAAGATTGAATCATGGAGAAAATTAAGATAAGACCGATCGGAGGTACGGATCTATCCCTGGACGCCACCTAAACAGAGACCAGATGAGAGGAGAAACCAAATGATGAAATATTTATATTGGGTGGAATTCAGACACATCCCAATAGAAATCCAGGCGGCTTTTATTCATGACTTTAGGGCAAGTCACAATATAGTGGATTTTATAGATCCCCTCCCTGCATATGTGGCTAGAAGAGATGACCATCTAATGTTGGCCCTCAATCATCCAACCACAGTGCCTTTCACTTGGATGATGTCATACCATATAAGGTAGGGGGTAGAGAATACCGCATTCACACAACTCGTAAACTGAGGTCGTGGTGTTTTAGATGCAGAGCGTATGGACTAGTACGGACCCTAACTGCACACAAAACCCAAGAAGGAGGAAGAGGGCAACAGGTAGACTCATTCGAGACCCCTTCAAAGTTAATTTATGGAGGACTGTTGATGCTGGGCACGAAGGATGGGTCTATGTGGAGAATGCTAAGAAGGGGGAAACGCCTAAAGGTTGGACATGGGAACATGAGGGGGATCCTAATTGGGACACCAAACCCCCCGACGCTTGGGTTCCCCCGGAAGTAATGGTTAAAACATCCACGATGCTCACACAGTCAACAAAGTCTATTCACCCGGCGCAACCTGACAACAATGATAGCACACATGCCTCCTCGTTTGAAGCTCAAGGGAAGCATACGGCAAATGGAAAGGAACAGTCCTCTCCTTCTCCAAGTAAAGAAGTCTTTGGGCCCAGAGAGAAGGGCAAAAATTCAATGAGTCACCAGCAGTGGGTACCGGTTAATCACAGGAAAGTGGGTGCACTCTCGGGTCCACAACTAGTTGATCATCTACAGATAGAGGAAAAAGCAGTTAACGCAGTTTATCCCAGTGGGGAGGAGTCGGATTCAGAAACTGACGAGATGGTGGGGATGGTAGAAGAGGCCTCGACCGAAGGCCTGGCTCAATTAAAAAAAGGAAAAAAATAAAAATAAAACAGATAACTAGCCCACACAAGGAGGCTGTACTCACCAGTGATAAGGACTCTCTCATGAAAGAAACCCAATCTGAGTCACTTCAGCCCTCGCACAGAATAACTGTCGGAGAGGAGAACACAGGAGGTCTGATGGGGGATCCACAAGTAGATGAGGAGGAAGCCTCTGAAGCGGTAGGGGAGGGAATGGAGGCAACATCCTCTGATCCGCTCAAAAAGGTCTTTGGTTTTGATCCAATGGAAGTGGACTCCTCTGCAGGAGATTTTGAAATGGAAGATGCAACTCCCCATCCTCAGCTTGACGCGTATGAGGAGCAAAAGATATAGCAGTTAGCCGAGTGGGTGTTGCATAATTTAAAAAACGGTTTGGGGAAACCACTGTGGAATTTTGGGATAATTCTTATGTTCAGCTGGTTAATCTGTTAACCAGCAGTCACAGTCTGAAAATGGTGTTACAACAGGGGCTCCCTGAGGGTGTTCTATGGTCAAAGGTAAGCTTACGAATGCTAAACATTGTGACAGGTCTGTTTCACCCTCCCCATTCTCCAAAGGAAAGGGAAACTACAGGTGAGGGAAGCACATCATTGGTGGAGGTGGGAGTGAGGCGGCAACAGGTATCTAGGGCCGCTTCCGGTCCGCCGTAAAAAGACAAAGAGACTGAAAAGGTCATAATTACGGAAGAAGAAAAAGACCATAATCAGATCATTGTCCTTGAGTCAAGTGGTGGCTTTCCCGAGGAAGGAAGGGGGGTAAGGGTGGAAGATCTGGGTTCAGAACAAAGGGAGTCCGAAGAAGTCAATGAGGAGACTATAACAGATAATACAGTTGCCTCTCCAACGACGCCCCTTACTCAGGATGACTCAAGGAAAGAAAAAAAGGAACAAGACCCAGATAAGCGACAAAAGTTACTGCAAGCTCTTTATGGCAAAAACCCGACATGGTTGCGTGCCACTCAGAAAGCAGACTTGGATCTTAGGTCTCTCAATGTAAATGGCCTTGCTACAACATATGCAGTAAAACGTAAGGCAATCATGAAACAATTGAAAGGAGTGGGGGGTAAATCTTGGCCTGATTTGATTTGCATCCAAGAAACTCACCTCATGGACACTCCTAAGCATAATAGGGCACACAATCTAGTCTGACCCTATCAGAAACACCAAGCCTATTCCACGACCAATGGATCGGCGGGGGTAGTTATTTGGGTACCACCAGACTCTAGGATAAGGATAGTGTACTGTAAAGCCGATCAAGAGCAGGGCAGATGGCTGGTCACGTTGGTTATGCTTGGAATTAAAGTTAATTTGTGTCCTCAACATTTATGGACCTAATGCGGTACAGGAGCGTCGAAAATTTCTTCAAGACGTTAGAAACCATATTCCTATAGGAGTTTCAATCATCATTGCAGGAGACTTTAATGCGGCGCCGAATAGATGGAGAATCCCCTCTCCATGTCCTCCCTATATAGAGGAGGACGAACAAATTATTCAACAGCTATGCGAATCGGAAAATTTATTTGACACATATAGGCGATTATGTCCACAAGAGCAATCATATACGTGTATTAGGAATATTCGTTCCCCTCACCAGTCAAGATCTAGGATAGACTTGATTCTCATGTCTGAGGATCTGGACTGTGTTTTGATGGGAGCCAACATTTTTTCTCAAAGTCCATGGTCAGGAATGAACCACAAGATGTGTGCAGCCTTACTTTCCTTCCGGAAGAAACCAGATCAAGGTAGAAGCTTCTACAAACTCAACTCTCTTTCCTCAAACAAAGAGACTTCAGAACCTACATTCATGATGTATGGAATTTTTGGCACTCTACCAAGAATAGGCATAAATCGTACATAGCATGGTTTAACAATGGGCTAGTATTCTTGGCCAAAAAGTGTAACGAATACTAGTTAATGATCAAAGAAATATATAATCAGGAAATGAGGATTCAGGAACAAATTCTTCAATACGAGCGACAAGATTTCCTAGAACAATTACCTCAACGAGTCGATATTCTAGTACTCAATAGCTAGCTACTAACCTTCACTCAACATCGTTGGCAAGGGTACTTGATCAGAGGCAAAATTTTAAAACACTCGACAAAAAGACAAATGAACTCATCTTTCTTTCCCCTGGCACATACTAGAGCTAGAAGAACATCTATTGAAGGTCTAATGGATCCTCAACAGATACCACTACAGGAATTTATCACTTCGGCCAGCAGTTTAAAAGTGGCATATGACTTTTTCAAAAGTCTTTTCATCTGAAGGGTAGAAGCATCGGCGAGTGATCCGGTTATTCAGAATTTTTTGGCCCCCATGACACAAGAATTGACACAACAACAAAATGTCAGATTGGAAAAACCTATCACTAAGGGAAGAAATCTGGACTGCGCTGCTGCAAATGGAAGAGGATAAAACTTCGGGATTCGATAACTTCCCTAAAGAATTTTGGGAGGCAACGTGGCCGCACTTTTCAGAGGATCTAATGAAATTCTATAAGCAAGTTCAGGAAACAGACTGCATGGAAGAAATAGTTGGACAAGGGATAGTAACCCTATTGTACAAAAAGGTGGATAAGACAAATATAAGGAATTATAGACCAATCACCTTACTCACGGTTGTCTACAAACAGGGTTCATTAAAGGAAGGAACATACAAGATAATATTTTGCTCATCAATGAGATGATTAAATTGTCCCGCCAGAATCACTAGAATGCAACCTTTGTATTTATAGATTTTGAGAAAGCTTATGATCATGTAGAATGAAAGTTTTTGGATGCATGTCTAGCGAAGATGAATTTTGGTCCAGCAATTCACAGGTGGATTACTATCTTGCACTCTAATGCCACCACAAAGGTCCAAGTCAATGACCTACTTTCACCAAAAATCCGTCTCCAAAGATCAGTAAGGCAAGGGGATCCCTTAGCTCCATTTCTCTTTTTGATTATCATGGAAGCATTAGGAGTTAACCTAAGAACAAACAGAAGCCTTAAAAGACTTCACATTTCAGGTATATCAGAATAAGTTATACCAATCTGCTCTATGTTTGCTGATGACCTAACCATAATGATGGAGGCGTCCCATGATAACATGGAAGAGATAAAAGCATTAATGGATAAATTCTCCCTTCTGTCGGATATGGAAGTCAACTGGGGGAGTAAGACACAGGGTTGGTGGATTCATTTTCAAGGGGATAGGCCACCTGAGAATCCTAGGGTTAAGTGGATATCATTAGAAGCACCTATTCGAGTTTTGGGGGTTATGCTCACAGCTAAAAGAAAACCAATCTCTAATGATGTATGGATTACTTCTTCAGCGTTACAAAAAATGAAGCAATGAAAAAATCTACATACTTCCCTATTTGGCAGGGCACTGGTTATTAACAACGTAATCCTTGCTTCAATTTGGTACAAGTCCGCCCTATGGTCACTAAACAAAGGTCCGACTAAGGAGCTCCGGGGGCAGTTCAAGGCCTTTCTTTGGCGAGGTAATCACGAAACACCTCATGTAATCCCCAGAGTGGCATGGCAGGTCCTCATACAGCCAAAGGCCAAAGGAGGTTTAGGCATCTTGGACCCAATAATCCAATGTCAAGCACTAACTCTTCAATGGTTAAAGAGACTAATATTGGTCACAGATCTCCCATGACAATCATTAGCACTGGAACAAATACGTAGATTGGCTCCACAAACCACAAAGGATGTAAACCTACTAACTTGGGTAGAGGATAGGTATTGGACTATTCCTCGGCCTAAAGCACACTCTAAAAAAGATGGCGAAGGGGATGAAGTAAGAAGAGATCTGGTTCTGGACAGTTTCTGGGTGACCCTATTGAAAACCTGGCGTAAACTGCCCTTACCTAACAAATCATCCCCTTCTAGGTATTAAGAAGTGCTTCGGCAACCAATTTTTGGCAATAGGTGGATCACTGATGCACAAGGAAGGGTATTTATAAGCTCCACATCCCCGTGGTCCACTTGGGTTAAATACGGTATAATTAGGATCAAGGATTTGTGGAATTCAGAAAGCAAAAACTGAAAATCGGTAAGTCAGCTAAGAAAGGAAGTCAAGTACGCACATAATTTATATGAGAATCTTGAGCTAATCATTTCATCCATCCCGTTGGCCTGATTGGCTGCCTTGAAAAATGGGCCTACTTTTTTGGTTGGGGACTAGGTGTGTGCGCATCTGACGGAAGGTTACAGGGTAGTAGGGCAGATACTGGATATTCATACGGATGGTGCCCTAATAAACCCCTTTGCACTCCACAAGGATTTCTCCCTATCACAACACAATCAAGATAAAGTGGTTTTCTTTCATTTTGAATCACTGTATAGAGTAAGGACGATGTATTGTCCAATTTCCAAAGGATGGACGGTTTTTGCCCCGAATATCCTAATACCATATCTCCCTTTGGACCCTGCAGAGTGGATTTGGCGGGCTAATAGTAGATGCAAAGCTCAGAAGTTACAACCTTTATCAGTTAAAGCTTCATATCGCCTGTTACGCCCCCGAGTAGATGTTCTTGCTGTTATATAGGAACGATGGGCTCCACATGTGAATGTCTACATGAATCTGCTCAGACTGATTAAGTGGTGTCAAGGGTTCAAAAAAGGCTGGCTAAGTTTGTGTCACCACAGTGGGAGATCGCCCATCGTTGTCTACCAACGAATGACTAGTTGATTGCTCATTCCACGCTTGAACAGAGGGGGGTTGCCCTACCGTGGTGCGAGGTGTGCATGGAAGTTTTTCCCAATAGGAAGATAAGGGAAACGATTGAACACATCCTCTTACAATGTCCGGGGGCAAAATTGTGGTGGAGACGCTGGGACTATGTATGGAATAAACTGATAGGTATTGATTGGCCGTGGGACTGGAGGACGATCCTCTTGGGTCACTGGTGCCCTGCCCTCATTTCCTTAATGAATTTTCAGCAGAACTTGTACAACATTGGTAGAAAAGTCATGCTAGCGCCTGACTGGACAAACCAATCATGGAAGATGATCTGATAATCCCTTTTGATGTTCGTCCCATCCTCCTCCCCTCATGCCTCATGGCCATTCCATATTCCCCAGTTTCCCTCTTGAAGAATCACCCAGCCAGTCCTTTGTGAAACTTTAGATTCTTTTCTTTATATCTTGTTTTGTTGTAATGTTTGAATTCCAAATTTAGTCTTGTCCCATTGGTACATTATTTCCGTTTCTACCAACTGTCGTACTAGTTCAAACGTTTCTCTGCCTTCGATCCCTACCTTTTCCATCGTGAAAACACACCTTCTATACCATAAAACCCATAGCATGACTTTTCTACCAATGTTGGGACTGGCTGGGTGATTCTTCAAGAGGGAAACTGGGGAATATGGAATGACCATGAGGGGAGGAGGATGGGACGAACATCAAAAGGGATTATCAGATCATCTTCCACGACTGGTTTGTCCAGTCAGGCGCTATCTTGAGATCTCCAGAATCTTTTCCGGATCTCTTCCCCCCTTCTGAGCTGGCAATGGTGGATCTTCAGTGGTATGGGGGGGGGGAGGAGTAATGACATGTTTTTTTCCTCCAGTTTCATCAGCCGAAATCTGTTTGAAATAGGTCTTAAATGGACAAAAGTATACACTGGGGGCAAGGATAAACAAGCTGGAATTTATGGGTACTTAGGGAGAGGTAGAGGGTTGAGCTGATGGCAGTAAAATGTAGTAATATGGCGGTCCTTTTCGACTGAAGAGGTAGCTCTCCTCCTGTCATATCTAGGGAAAAAAAGAAAAAAAAAAATTGGACCAGTGGACCAGATGAGTCTGAGATAAGCCTCCCCGGTGCCCCCGGGCGTTGCTTGTCGAAGGCCCCTCCAAAAATTATCAGATGTGAGTCAAAGACAGGGGGAGGGAGAAACTAGTGTGTAGCAGCAGGTATCTGGCGCCGGGTTCAAGGCGAAGAGGTTCCCCCCCTCTTTTTTTTTTCCTTTTTCCTGCTCAGTCAATCCCCTGGACTCCAGGCTAATCAATGCTGGCAGGATTCTCCCACATTGTTCTTCGGATATACTTTAATTTCAATCTGTATATGGGACGCTGGACCCGTTTTCCAACAGGTGATGCTCCCCACCAATAGATGGAGCCTCTCCTCATGTGCTAGTGGTGTCTGCTTTTATCAGCATCACTAACACTGGTGCGGGTGGTCTTGAAAAAAAAATAAAAAAAAATCATAATATCCCCGGCCTCTGTCCCCTGCTATGCTCATGACCACTTCAGCCACCGCCGGCTTGTGGTTGGAGAAAGGATGCGAATGCTGCTTGACTGAAGTGACATGCTGGAATAGCTCGCTGCAGACTAGAAACTACTCTATCATCTAGCTCCTTGTTATGATGTAAAGGGACGCTGGACCCGTTTTCCAGCAGGTGCATCTCCCCACCAATGGAATGGAGTCATCTAACGAACAGGGATAGTAAAGGGGGTGTCTTCTCTTATCAACACCTCCCCTACTCCCCGCCATTGATGTTTACCAAGAAAAAAAAAAAAAAAGGGGGGGGGTGTTGTTACCACCCCTTGGATAGTGCCTGCCCTTTATCGGAGGGGGGGGGAAGGGGAAATTTAGGGGGTGTCATTACCCCCACGGTTTGAAAATGTGTTTCACTCACAATTTAGAGAGTGTTGCTCTAAAGCGAGGAAAATTGTGAGTGTATACAACCTAGCTGAAACACCACCTGGCGAAAGGTCAAGGAGTATTATCTCCTGTAAAGACTGGCATAGTTCTTTTACCGGTCAGGCGTAAAGACGACATTTGGGAGGTGGGGCTATCGGTACCCCAGAAAGCAACCTATGGCGAAGTAACCATCATGGGAACCACAACCCCCTTCCTTTCACTCTCCACTGAGGTTGGCCGATTAGCAAGGGAGCCTCTTATCAGACATGAAGTACTTAGATTTATCAAAAACTACCTCGCCCCCGGAAGTACAACATCCTTAATCATAACGGAAGGGGATCATCGTTTGGCAGAATGGGATGTTTTCCTCAGATATGAGTCCGGAAAGCAGATCAACATGAAAGGGCTCAACCAGGACTTCCTCATGGAACTGCAACTAATGAAGGTCAAGACGAGTAGCTTCTGGTCTGAAACAAATGTGGGAACACTACTGGTACGTCTCCTAAGCCAACGGGTTTTGACACCAGGAGCCCTGCTGGATCTAGGATCTAGGTCAGTGGCTAGATCTTGGTGATAATACAAATAACTAATCTAACAACTAATCGTTAGTTAATCATTCGGTTAGGTTGGCATTTGTCAAAGATGGATAAGTTTCAGTTAATGGACGCCCTCTACAATAGAGATAGAACTTGGAAATCTACTAAAAGACAGGTAGACTAAGACCTGATATCACTAAATGTTAATGGTCTGACCTCTGCAAAGTTTGAAAAGAAGCAAGTTATCTATGATCAGCTTAAAGGAATAGGAGGTAGGGAATGGCCTAATGTTATCTGTATTCAGGAAACTCACCTAATGGACACTGTCTCCCCTAATCATTGCCGTAAACAAATTTGGCCCCACACAGCCTTCCGTGCTCACGCACCTCGTCCAGGGAGTGTCGGAGTAGCAATATGGATTCCTCTAGGGTCCAAAGTAGATGCAGTTTATTGGGAGGTTGACAAAGAAGAAGGTAGATGGGCGTACATTCTTGTGATGTTAGACCTAGAGATCATAATTGTTTTGTGTGTGTATGGGTCAAATAAGGCAGGTAACCGACAACGCTTTTTTGGGTCTCTCATCCCCAAACTCTCTGTAGGTATCTCAGTGATCATTGCTGGTGATTTTAATGCTGCCCCAGATCGCTCATTAGATCGATGGCGCATTCCTGACCCATGCCCGAACTACGTAGTAGCATAAGAAGCAATGATGGCTAATCTTACCCAATCTTTCAACCTTTTTGACTCATTTAGAAGACTAAACTCCACACTTCACACATTTTCATGCTTTAGGAAAAACTAGTATAGGACAGTTTCTAAGTCACATATTGATGTAATCCTCCTCTCTGAAGATCTAGAAGGCGCTTTACAAATAAATGAAATTTTCCCCAGAAGCCCTCTACCAGGACTGGACCATGCTATGTGTGCAGTCCTCCTGTCATTCTCCAAAAAGTTAGACCAAGGTAAAGGTTACTACAAGCTAAATACATCCCTTCTAAACATGGAAAGATTCAAAATTTACCTCAAGGATGTTTGGACTGTCTGGAGTTCACAGAAGACCCTCATTCATGATAACATAATGTGGTTCAACAACGGTCTAGCTTTTCTAGGGCGTAAATGCAATGAATATCCGAAGTTTCTAGCAGTTGAACGACATTCCAATAAATCAAGACTTTACCAGCGTATTCATGAGTTGCAATCACATGAAAATAACTTAAACAATGAGGAAAATAATAAGACAGTTGCTCAAGAAATTCAGGAATTAGAGGATCGTCTCTTATCCCTCATGGAGTATCGATGACATGGAGTCCGGATAAGGGAAAAACTTCATCAGATTGTCACTGAACGAGGAATGGATGCAAGGTTTTTTGCTATGGCTAGAGCCCGTGTAGGGAGAACAGTAATTGAAGCCCTTGCTCACCCTCAACGACAAAATGAACAACTAGCAACATCTACGGCAGAGTGCACTAAGATTGCTAGGGATTTTTTTAAATCCCTCTTCTTATTAGAAACCGGAACCACTCCTCTTAACCAATGCATCAAGGACATTGACGATTTCCTAAAACCATTGACCAAGTCTCTATCAACGTCTCAAAGGGACCAGCTGGAAAGACCCCTAACAAAAGAGGAGATATGGGTTGCCATGATGCTCATGGAAGAAGAGAAAACCTCCGGATAGATGAATTACCTAAGGAATTTTGGGAATCTCTCTGGGATTTCATCTCTCAAGATCTAATGGACTTTTATCAGGAAGTTTGGGTTTCAGGTCGATTAGGAGAGATAGTAGGGCAAGGGGTTCTAACGCTTCTGTACAAAAAGGGTGACAAATGTAACATTCGGAACTATCGTCCCATCACCCTCTTCACAATTGTGTATAAACTCATCTCCAAAGCCCTCACTGTTCGTCTTAATAAATACATAGCTAACATAATTCACCCCGCCCAGATGGGTTTTATCCAAGGAAAAAATATTCAGGATAACATCCTTCTCATAAATGAGTTAGTCAAACTATCTCGCCAATCTAAACATAACGCTATCTTTATCTTTATAAATTTTTTGAAAGCTTATGACCACGCGGACTGACTCTTTCTGGACAAATGCCTAGACAAGTTTAACTTTTGTCTGAACTTCAGAAGGTGGGTAAAAATAAAAAATCTTACATGAGAATGCGTCAACAAGAGTCATGGTCAATGGAAATGTGACCCCTCCCATAGTGTTACAAAGATCACTTAGGTAAGAAGACCCCATTGCCCCGTTCCTCTTTGTAATCATCATGGAAGCCTTGACAGTTAATATCCGCCACCACAAAGACATCACACGCATCCAAATTACATCCATACCAGAGGATGCCATACCGGTATGCTCTCTTTTAGCTGATGACCTATCTCTCATGGTTGACGCCTCACACGAAAACCTTGAGGCAATACAACGGATTATGAACAAATTTTGTCAACTATCAGACATGAGGGTAAACTGGGGGAACAAAACCCTAGGCTTGTGGATTCACTATCAAGGAGTAAGACCTCTAGAGCGACCAATGATCAAATGGCTCCCTCTTGATTCACCAATTAGGGTTTTTAGGATTTCCGTCTCAGCCCTTGGCAAACCAGCATCCAATAGTGAAGGGATTTTGAAACATGCACTCTCAAAGCTCGAATTATGGAAAGATAAACACACATCATTGTTAGGAAGAACATTAGTTATTAACAATATGGTCCTGGCCTCTATTTAGTACAAATCTGTTGTTTGGGCGTTTAGCAATTTATCCATCAAGATCCTGCAGAGACAGTTTGGCAACATTTCTTTGGCGAGGTAACCATGAGTATGAAAATGTCATCAGCAGAGTGATATGGCTATCTATAATTCAACCTAAATCCAAAGGTGGTCTTGGCATAATTGATCCCGCCACCCAAGCGAGAGCACTTTCAATTCAATGGATAAAACATCTCTTATTCAATCCCCAGACCCCGTGGAATAATCTGGCTTACGAACATATCAAACGCCTAGCCCCTCCCAACCCAGATGATGTTGACCCCCTAATGTGGTTGGAGAATCGTGCCTGGTCACTCCCAAGGGTGTCCTCATCAGAGGCCCAAAACTTGGATCTATCTGATCGCCAGGCAACCAGAAGTGACCTATCTCGGGATCCCTTCTGGCTGATCTGCTAAAAACTTGGAGGAAACTACCCATCCCGGATAAAGTAACACCGGAAAGATGGGAAGAAGTATGCCAACAACCCTTATTCAACAACGCACTCATCAGAGACTCACATGGTTACACCCTGAGCCGCACAGACTCTCCTTGGAAATGATGGATCAGAAGAGGAATCACTCACATTAGAGACATTTGGAGTGTGGAGGCCAGATATTGGATTGACCTCCCGAGCCTCCACGAGAGATTGAGGTGCTGCCACCACCAGAAGGAAGCATTGGAACATATAATAGACATAATCCCCTTAGATTTGGTTAGGATCTTGAGAAAGGGATCTACCCTTATTCCAAATGATTGGGTCTCCATCTATGATCACCAGGGGTGGTGGGAAAGATTAGCGAAGTGCGCCCCACTGGAGATGTGTTAATGACAATCTATGATATAGGGGAGGATGGGTTCCTCAGAACTACACCACATCAGATCACGGGGCTGATCAAGAAGGACACATTATTTAGGATAAGAATCTTAGTGATCAAGGAAACATGGCTTGCTTACAGACCGGATACACCTATATCCCACCTCCTGTTAGATCTTGCTAGTTGGTTTTGGTCATCTACGGTGTACCCAGGACGCTCCCATACGCGGGTACTTCACACGCTGTCAGTAAAATCCACGTACAGGATGTTGCGCCCTAAGATAAATATAAATGATAAAATAGAAGAGCGATGGATAAGACACCTAAATGTGAGCAAAGAGGAACTGCAGTCAGTTAAATAGTTTCATTTTATCGAGTCTAAACCAACTAAAGTGGCATCCCTTTAATGGCAAATCGCTCACCGATGCTTGCCAACCAACGATTGGATCATTGACAGAACTTCACTCGAACAAAAAAGAATAGCCCTTCCCTGGTGCAAATTCTACAGATATGCCTTCCCTTCCAAATTGATCCCGGAAACAATAAAACATATATTTTTTAAATGTTCACGTTTGGTCTGGTTATGGCGCTGGTGGGATAGGATTTAGAATCATATAGAAACCTCCCTACCATGGTCATGGAACTGGAAAGCTCTCCTCTTGGAAGCTTGGGCCCCATCATGTGAAGATAGTTTCACAACTAACTTATTCACGATTGAAAGAAGAGTTATTATTTGGGCCATATGGTCTCGCAGGTGAACATTTTAAATGGAAGATGCCCGTCTAGATGGTCTTGAATTCACGGATACCATCAAGCAACAAATCCAACTAGAGATTAACACTAGATGGGAAACACTAAAAGAGAAACTTCAATTTTTAACAGCAGAAAAGGAAATTAAACAACACATAAAAACATTCAATCAAAACTGGTTTGGAGGGGACCAAGGTGGTATGTTAGGGCATGTTAAATGGAATGGAGTGTGCGAGAATGCTCAAGATGAGCTCCCAAGGAATTGCCACTTACTCTTTAATGAATAGAGCAACATTGATCCCTCCATCCCCCTCAGCCCCCAATCGGATTTTCCCGATCCTTTTTCATCTCCAAAGTTGGCCTTAGTTCCTGGATCATGGTTTGCGCTTGACTGATCAACTGAGTTACTGCATTGTGTTTTATCGGTGGAATCTCGTCTCACCCCCTGATAAGTGGGTTGGGAGTGCTAGGTGTAATTGCATATCTGGCGCCCGGTTAGGGTGAAGAGGCACTAGAATCCCCGCTTACCAATCCTACTCCTTAACCTCAGTACCATCATTCGGTCTCACAGCACGATCAGTACTCCCAGATCTGAAGGGTCGCTGGACCCGCTTCCCAGCAGCAGTTGTTTTTGCCTGTTCATTATTGATGATGTAAAGGGACGCTGGACCCGGTTTTCAGCAGGTGCAGCTCCTCCCCAATGGAACGGAGCCATCCATCCACCTAGGGGAGTAGAGGGAGTGTCTGCTCTTATCAGCACCCCCTCTACTCCCCAACATAGATGTTTCAAAAAAGAATGTGTTGTATTCGAGTGATGCCTGAATGATCTGAGGAACGTATCCGGTGGGAGGACCCAGTCATAATTGCAGTTGACCTCAATATAACACCGGACCCTAATATGGATAGGAGGTCAGTAGCACCCCTGGACTCCCACCCAGTGACGCCTGACATCACCCAACTGGGCCACCTAATGGCAGAAAGACAACTTGTGGATACATACAGACTGCTACACCTGAACAAAAGAGCCTACACATGCATAAGATCTAGGGGAGAGGCGGGACTCTCCAATTCCCGAATAGATCTCATACTGACGTCCGGGGACCTCACCGGGGCGCTGGTTGTGGCAGAAATAGGTTCGGCCAGCCCGTGTAGGGCCTTGGACCATAAATCCATTGTGCTCGGTCTTTCCTTTCACGCCCTCATGGAAAGAGGCCACGACAACACCTCTCTCCTCAAGCTGGACAAACTTAAGGATCAGGTGAAAGAGTTATGGACGTATTGGTCTACTTGCAAAGACCGACACTCCACGCGGGTCGAATGGTTTAATGAAGGGGTCGCCAGACTGAGAGAACAGGTCAAGAGGTTTTCAATCAAACATGCAAGGGAAAAAAAGGCAGTCCTGTAAGCACTGCTTAAGTCATTGGAAGAATGGGACAGCGAGCTAGCAGACCGCCCCTTAGACACGAACACATTAGACCAACTACAGCAAGTCGTGACCACGTCCAAGCCTACCTAGACCAAAGGGCAGAAGCATGGAGGATCCAAGCACGCATACGCAAAGGCACAACGGAGGGCACAATGTCCAAAGCCTTTTTCCAAAAGGCGAAGTGTAGATCTAGACAAAACTTGGTCGCTGTTCTGAAACACCCGTTTGACCGCCAACAACCAACAGTGACAAATCCCTACAAGGTGGTTGATTATGTCACACTGTACTATCAAAACCTCTTCACCTCGCACTCGGCACAGTGGGGAGAAGACGCTTTGACCCAAGCAAGGACAGCGCTGCTGCAAAACTTGGGGGCGCTCTTATCACAACAACAAAGACAGACCTTGGGGAACTCACTGCCTAGGGAAGAAATATATGAGGTGCTACAAGGCATGGACGACAAGAAAACTCCGGGACTGGATGCCTTCCCCAAAGAATTTTGGATCGTCTTTTGGGAAACACTAGGGGATGACATCATGGAATACGTGCAAGCAGTCTAGCAAGAAGGAACCTTTGGCCCGCTGCTGAGCCAGAGAGTCACCACCCTTATATACAAGAAGGGAGATAAGGAGGATATACGCAACTACAGACCCATCACACTCCTTCCTCTCCCGTACAAGATGGTGGCAAAAACCCTCTGCAACCGGCTCCTACCTCATATGAAGGCCCTCATCCATATGGACCAAACATGCTTCATGCCTAACCGGAACATACAAGACAATATATTATTGGTAAATGAAACGATCAAGTATGCTAGACAAAGAGGAGTAGAAGCGGTGGTCCTCTTCATTGACTTTGAAAAGGCCTACGATCATGTGGACTGGTGCTTTCTAGACATGCGCCTTAACAAAATGAATTTTGGCCCGGTGTTCAGACAGTGGGTCACATGCTTGCATGCAGGAGCATCAACAAATGTAATGCTAAATGGTCACCTCTCACCACCCTTTCCCCTGCAAAGGTCGGTGAGACAAGGGGACCCCATTTCCCCACTGCTCTTCGTCCTTGTCATGGAGACTAGGGCAACTCTCATCAGATCTAACCCGACAATCGAACGGATTGACATACCAGAACTGCCACCTCACTGCATCCCAGTCACATCCCTATTTGCAGATGACCTCACGGTTCTCCTTAAGGCCACACCAGCGAGCCTGCAGGCGCCGTCACACACCATCCATCTGTTCTCAGTGGCAGCGGACATGTCTGTCAATTGGGGTACAAAAATAGAAGGGTGGTGGTTGCACCCAGGAGGGATCCATCCGCCCCCCCAGCCAGCTAGCTGGAAACCAAAAGAGGAGGCTATCCGAGTCCAAGGAGTTAAACTCATTGCCCTCGCCCCCCCCAAGGACCATTGACTCACATTGGTAGATTTAGCAATACAAAGGATGACAAAATGGAAAGGCTTGCACACCTCACTGGTCGGGCGGGCGTTGGCCATAAACAACGCCATCCTATCCACTATCTGGTACAAGGGTGCCTTTTGGCACCCTGAAGAAAAAAACATGACCAAATTAAGATGGGTGTTGGCATCCTACTTGTGAAGAAACGACCACGAGTTGGCCTCAACCATCAAAAGAGTGGCTTGGAAATATGTGTTGCAGCCACTTGCTAAAGGTGGGCTAGCTATCATAGACCCGGGGGACCAGTTCAAGGCACTGATCTTCAAGATCATAGTCAGATTGCTCATGGCCAACGATGTGCCCTGGTCCGCCCTCGCATTGCTGCAACTGGCAGAACTAGCCCCGCCGTCAAGTGCGAGCAGACAAATTCACCCCCTAGCCTGGCTCACTAACGCCTACTGGACTATCCCTAAGCCCGCCCAAAATAAGAGGCCCGCCCAAGGACTGCACACATCCACCCGGGACCGAACCAGGGAAGATCTGACCAATGATCCTCTCTGGGCCGAGCTCTTGTACCTCTGGCGACAGATTGGCCCCAAGAAGAACCTCACCCTGTCGAGATGGCATGAGGTATGGAGACAACCAATCTTCGGCAACCCAGAGGTGATGGATACAAGGGGGAATCCCTTCTCTCAGGTTCGCGGGTCTCACTAGCTGGCATGGACACATAAAGGCATCTATACGGTGGGAGATCTGTGGGACACGGTACAGGGAAGATGGAAGACAGCGAACCTCCTCAGACCACAACTTAAACACACTAAGAAATTAGCAGAAAAACTATCCGAATTGCAGGAGGCAGTGCCTCTGTCATGGGTCCTAGCATTGAAGAGAGGCCCGGAAATCAGGGCAGAGGACTGGGTAATCCCGCTTTCTTCTCTACCAATCCCCATGGTCATCTTCCTAATGCAGAGCACAGACGGAACATAGACGACCCTGCAAGCATATGAACCAATATTACCTGGGGCCAAATTCGCCGAACTTATTAGGAATGAGGATCTGGACAGGCAATGTGGGTGGGCTTAGCTGCTAAGGATCAAAGTGGTAGGGGATAAAGAAAAAGGTCACTGGGCATATCAACCTATAATGCCCATTTGCTCCCTCCCATTCGACCCGGCGGAATGGCAATGGGAAGGCAAGAAACCACTACTGATCTGGCAATATACAGTCAAGGACTGCTAGAGATCGACCCATGCACGAGCACCGGTCAATGAACGCCTCAGGAATCGTTGGATCATAGGCTCGCCCTTTGCGGATCATCAAATCCCGACCCCTGACTGGACCAAAATCGCCAAAATTATGCCAACATCGCTTCGAGCACTGCAATGGCAGATATGGCATTGCTGCCTGCCAACGCCGGATTGGCTAGTCTCCAGGTCACAATTAGAGCAGAAAAGACTCCTCTCTCCAATTTGTGCCTACTGTGGGAGGTCGTCCCCCCGCTAACGGGCGGACCTGAAACACTGCCTTCTGGAGTGCCCCATGGCACAACAGATATGGAGATGGTGAGATGAAGCCTGGAGGTCACTAGACGGAAAAAAACTGCCATGGCAGCCCAACACACTTCTGTTTGGACCTCAGCCGCTTACGACTTCAGACTGGACAGCATTCGAACATAAACTCTATCACACCACACGACTACTTGTCCTAATGACCATATGGAGAGCAAGATGCGCCTTCGAGCGCCGTGAACATACATTCGGTCTACCCGACGCTAAAACAGAAATCACGCAAACCATACAGGCCAATATCATAAAAGCATGGAAGGCACTCAGAGAATCACTGACCACTATCACAGATCCACAGCAAAGGGACGACGAGGTGAAGAATTTAAGGACACATGGCTTGACCCACAGAGAAGGATAGCGGACGTGGACACACAATACAACCTCAAATGGGGCCTCTGGCCACCCCGGGATCGCCCGTGGTCCGTTAGGCCAGCCAGAGACTTCACAATTCCCCCCAAGACCCCCCCGCTAGTGTTACTACCCCTTGGTGAGGGGCGAGACACAGACATCGTCAATGCCGCCCTGCAACCTGATCCTACCAACAACCAGGCGCACCGTCCTCCCCCGCTGCCCTCACAATCCCCACCAGACG
>BFEA01001010.1:62245-72832 GCA_003427395.1 Chara braunii
TCCGAGAAAATAGGGTGACCCAGGCTGCCCGACCGGTAGCCTAGACTACAACTCACCAACGGGCGTTGCTCCTCTACTCTCCAAAAAATGAGAATGAATCCTCCGCAAGAACATAGAAAGATGTGTTGCCAAAGTCTAGGTCAGTTCGTCCACTAACGAAATGTGGAAACAATACCTGGGGCCTCTCTCCAATACTCTCGACATGGGCAAAACGAGAGTGAATCTTCCACCAGAACATGGAGAGATACACCGCCATGGTTTTTGTCTTTTGTGCATGTTGAGAATGACGGAGTGAAACCCCTAAGCTAGAATCCGAATGTAAGTCGATGGTGGCGGGTCTCCAGGCCACGAGGGGGGCGCGAGGGGACGACGCGTTAGCGCTCCGAACTTGCATTACCGGTTGCGTGCAGTGCTAATTCCGTAGCTCTGCCGGAGCCGGTCTCGACGGTAGCCTGACCCGCCGCCAAGACGAGCGGGCAATTAGGGAAGACGCTGGCTCGGAGATGCCGAGAGCTCCGATTTCCCGTCGTCGAGCCTGGGGGACAGGGAGCTTGCATATTAAGTTGTCGCGTGAGTCGAGAGTGTTTTGAAAGACGTGAATACTGGTTTTGGGCGAGCGCGTGGGCGCCCGCCTTTGACGTGAGAAGTTGACCAAGTCATAGGACGTAGGAACAGGTCAGTTCAAGAGAGAACGGAAGATGGAAGACCAGTCAGCAGGAGCAAGTCAGGCAAATGGGAGAACGGCAGTTCCCCCGACAAGAGTTGATATCCCGATGTCAGACGAAGATAGGATGAAGACCTTAATCGCGAAATGTTACGAGGACGGCACCATACCGGAGAAGTTCTGCCATGGAAAATGGGTGGTCGAAGAAGGAGTTCGTTTATTCAGAGTAAACCCGGGGCTCGACACTTTGGTCACCTCGTGGTTGAAAGAAAGAACGGTTACCGTGATATTTGAGGGAGAGGCAAGGAATTTACCCCTTCGAATTAGGAAGGACTTGGTGAGGGCATATGAGAATGGATGGTACATGGAGAGAGTTTTTGACAGGTCAGTTAAGAGAGGTAGGATTCATGGAGAAGGGTCAAACGTTCTCTCGTACGTAGCCAAGTCAGGAGAAGTGGCGAGGTGGATGATAGCGAAAGGGGAAGACAAAGTAGTCATTCGTGGAATTGAATACGGCATGGTGTTTAAACCATGGATGACGAAAGCGAAACTGGAGGAAAGAAGCAAATTAAATAACGAAACCAAGTTTTGGGTGATGGCTTTAAGAGTCCCCTTACGAGTGATGTTTCATGTCGAAAGCATGGTCGAATCGGCGATGGGAAGAATGATCAATTATCTCCCCCCGGAGGCAGATAAGTCAAGGTCAAAGCTCATGAACCTGAAATTCGAGCTCGCAAGGGAAGCAGAAGAACATTTCGAAGAGGAACTTCCCATCAAACTTGATGATGGAGAAATATACCACATCAAGTTTGGTAAGGAATTTCGATGAGACCCTGAGGCAAAAGTTGTTCAGTTAAAAAAAAAAAAAAAAAAGTTGTTCAGTTTATTTTTCTGCATAACATAGTTTATTTTCGGACCTTTTTTTTTTTTTTTTTTTTTTTTTTTTTTTGCTAGGACCTTCCCTGGTCCGTGCACGGTGGGGCCATCCGAGAAAATAGGGTGACCCAGGCTGCCCGACCGGTAGCCTAGACTACAACTCACCAACGGGCGTTGCTCCTCTACTCTCCAAAAAATTAGAATGAATCCTCCGCAAGAACATAGAAAGATGCGTTGCCAAAGTCTAGGTCAGTTCGTCCACTAAGGAAATTTGGAAACACTACCTGGGGGCTCTCTCCAATACCCTCGACATGGGCAAAACGAGAGTGAATCTTCCGCCAGAACATGGAGAGATATACCGCCATGATTTTTGTCTTTTGTGCATGTTGAGAATGACGGAGTGAAACCCCTAAGCTAGAATCCGAATGTAAGTCAATGGTGGCGGGTCTCCAGGCCCAACACGAAGGAGCGATTCTACCCCTCATTGGGTGATGACATCAAAGGAGATGTGATTGCAGATCTGGACAAATACATCCCAAAGAAGCGCTCCATTTTTTCCAGATACATTATGGAATCGATGAGGCTCCCTTGGGATGTACCGAGCCTGATGGCCACCCCAGGCCCAGTCCCTGCTTCGATCCAACACAGGTAACAGTCTAATGCTGCAAATGGAAGATAGGCTATCCATAACCTCATGGAACGTTTGTGGATTGGTCGATGATAATGGAAAACACAAGTGTACTCGCCCCAAATCGTGGTTTCACTCCCACATGATAGCCATTACAATGCTACAAGACTTGTTTGTAGCAAACATAACAATACACAATGAGTCAGTAAAAGTTAGGCGAAACAGTCTGACACAATCATGATTTTTTGCTATGGAGTTGTGTATACTGAGCATGACAACACACACACACACGCATTAGCAAAGGGGACAAAGAAGAAGATAACAAATAGCCAAAAAAAAAAAGAAATGGCACGTCAGAAAACGCGCGCGCGTGCGAGCGCGCGCGCGAGAGAGAGAGAGAGTAATTGGTAGTTGATTGGAAGACAATCATGCTAACTGACTTTTCGTTAAATTTGAAATATTTTGCTCGTGCGACGAAATTGAACAAGGATGTTTTTTCCTCTTTTTGTATGTTTGTTTCAAGAGAAAACTACGGCGCAGTCAAGGTTTGAGTTTGAAAATGCACTTGAGGCAAAAGGGTCGGTAATGGTGAATGTATATAACCTAGGTTTCGGGTCCAGTGGGGTCACGTGGGGATGTGTTGTATTCGGGGGATTGCCTTAAGTGCATTTTCAAACTGTTTTCATAATTCCGACGAAGTTACCCATTTTTTCAAATTTGGTACCGATAACTTAGTGTTAGTGCATACTGCAAGGAATATGAGTGTGAACGATATACAGAAAACCAAGTTGCGAAATCACACAGCTGGTCAAGTAGTCGTGTCCAAGCAGAGAATCCAAAGGCATCGAGAAACCATCCATATAGAGCAATAGAATGAAGTAATGAGCCAATGTTCAAGCCTGTAGGCCACACCAACACAATGTCCAAAGTCGCTTCTCTTTGTCTGGCGCCCAGCGCCCAACCTACTCTACTCGACTATCCTACCTACAACTGTATTCTGGCAACAGGTTCACTTCGACTCTCGGAGACCAATGTACATGACCGTCAACACCATAGTCGACCTCTCTTCATGCAACAGGTACGTATCTCGTCACCCTCACTCAGACCTTGATTACCCCACAATCACCTCCTTCCCTGAAGACCACCTGATCGCCCCCTCTTACCCCCTTGCGCCCAGCAGCCTGACTATGGCTGCCAGCGCACCGCTGCCCTGCAGCGCCCCACCTCACCACTAAGTGCCCCGCGAGCGCCTGCGAGGGCCAGAATGAACGACCAGGCAGCGAGCTCTCTCCTATATGGAAAGAGCTTGCCTTCGACTGGAAGCCTGGTTGGCCTGGGCCTCGGCCCGGAAGCTTCTGGTAGGCCCCAGTACCTTGCGCCTCTGCTGCGGCTGGGCCTTATTCAGTTGGGTCTCCCAACTGTCCGTGTATGAGCCTGCGATTCTTGCCCAGGGTCTGCGCTTCCGGAAAAGTTAGAAGGGCCATGAAATTTTCCGGTTGCTCGGCTTGTGTTTCCTTTAACCAACTGGCGCGTCGCAACTGTCTGAACACCCACATATGAAAAATGTCGAGTTTCGGCCTCTGGTGAATATTCAGGTCCACCTTCACTTAGGGCGGGCACTTGACTTGCTGGGGGCCTATGCCCAGATCATATGCATGTCTACTAAGGGCCCCTTGAGGGCTCGTTCCTCACATTCCATCCACCTTAGCTTCGAAAGTCCGCTGAGATGCTTCATGCTGGTTCCTTCCCTTTCAGTTTCCGTTCATATTCTGCCACGAGCTGGGGAGTTGTCTTGACAAGTTTCTCCCTTGAAATCCATCGATCTTCCTTAGGATCAGTATGATGCCTGAAATAAACTTTGTACTCCCTTGCTAGTTTAGGAGGTCTACGAACTGCCATTTCGTCAAAATGGACATCTTTTATTTTTTGAACGAAATTGAAACTGAGTTCTTTGGCCGAAAACTCATCAAAATTTTTTGTTCCTGAGGGTATTGCGTTTGTAAAACGCTGGACCCCCTGGTTGTACATGGACCTAAAAGATGTCAATTTTGACGAAATGGTCATTTACCCCTGCGAGTTGGCTTGGGAACAGGAATGTCCCTGTGATCCAGAATGTTGTCGACGTCCACGTGGCCATCCATGGTTGGGGGCAGCATAGATCTCCGTGATGGGAACTGTGTTGTCTCGGCGAAAGGTGCAAGCTTGGAGGCGTGAATAACAGGGTAAGTGCGCAAGTGACCAAGGATGCGGATAACATATGAGGGACTATCCAACTCACTACCCACCACATTCAGAACTTCCCAAGGACCGAAATACTGTGGCATCAGTTTTCTAGAGATTCCAAATTTTTGTCCTAGCTCACTAGCCTTCACCCAAACACACTCCCCTACCTGAAATGTGGATTGTCGACGACGTTTGTTCTCAAAAGCAATCATTGTTTCCTAAGATTTCTTGATGTGTTCGACAACTTGCTACATCAGTTTCTCATACTGGACTCCAAATTCAATGGATCCAGGCGTTGCAGCAGGTCGGTTTTCAGGAAGGAGGAAGTCTAGAGTTGATCGAGGCTTTCATCCCAAGTGCAGCTGGTTAGGACTAACGCCTGTGGTGCTATGTACTGCGTTATTGTACAGGTTGGCGATGAGGGGCAACTTCTCATCCCAGTCATCTTGGTTGGGCTTGATGTAATGCCTCAACATGTGTTGCACCACTCTGTTCATCTGTTCTGCCTGTCCATTAGCCTCGGGATGATTCCCGGAGGTCTTCTGAAGTTGACTGCCCATTTGTTCAGAAGTCTTCTTCCACTGCTCACTTGTGAATCGGACATCTCTATCACTAACGATAGTCTTCGGCAATCCAAAATCACGCACCCAGTTATCCATGAATAACTTGATGACATGTTCAGTCCTTGCTGACTCTGGCATGGCAATTAGTCTAGCATACTTAATGAATCTATCAACTATGACGAAGACATGTCTCTTGCCACCCCTGCTGGTCACGAGGGTGTTCATAAAATCCATGGAACACTCTGTCCTGGACCAGCGGGAATGGGCAAAGGTTTGAGTAACCCAAGTGGTGCTTGGGTTCGCGGCTTATCCCGTTGACAGACTTGGCAAGTCTGCACATATTTCTTTGCATCGTCCAGCGTGCTAGGCCACCAAAATCGCTGTACTAAATTGGCACTGGTCTTTTTGTAGCCGAAATGTCATGTTGCGTCATGACACTCACCTAAGAATAAACTGCCCAAACTTTCCCTAGATGGAATAACTAATCTTATAAAACCTTCCTTTTCAAGAAAGAGCAGCCCATCCACCATCACAAACTCGTCTGAGGTGGCCTTGTCTTTTGCCTCAAGTTTGCGGATGATGTCCATCGTGACAGGGTCTTCCTTGTAGGCTTCCACCGACTATTGAGTTACTTCATCAGATACGCCAAACTCTGAAATCAGCGCACCTAGGTAATCCGCCCTACGTGATATCGCGTCTGCAACCTTGTTGTACTCTCCCTTTAAGTAGTCTATCTTGAAGTCATATTGATCTATGACTTCAATCCAGCGCTTGAGTGCATCGGAAAGAGCAAGTTGAGTCTTGATCCATTTGAGTGTCTGATGATCGGTTCTCAAGTAGAAGAATCTTCCCAACAGATAGTGCCTCCAATGGACAAGTGCCTTGAAGAGGGCACACAGTTGCCTTTCATAGGTGGACTTTGCCAACTTCTTGGATGGCATCTTCTTACTCATGTACCCAATCGGTCTCAACTTCTTCCCTTTCTGCTGAACCAGCATTGCCCCAATGTCATAGTGGCTTGCGTCAGTGGTTACAACGAATGACTTTTGTGGGTCGGGTAGCATGAAAACCTCATGGTGTGTGAGAGCATGCTTCAAGCGCTTGAAAACTGCTTCACACTCGTCGGTCCAGTCCCATGGTGTGTCAAGTCGAGTTAGATCAGTTAAGAGAGATGTAATCGTAGAATAGTTTTTTACGAAGTTGCGGTAATAACCACACATTCTCAAGAATTGTCTGACATCGGTCACAAACTGGGGTCGTGGGCAGTCACGTATACTAGCCACCTTCGCATCTTCGGGCTTAATACCGTCCGCGGATACTTCATGACCCAAGTACAAGATTCGAGTGCGACCGGACTCACATTTCTCTGCACTTATTTTATACTTGTGTTGTTGAAGGAGAGAAAGTATTTTTTCTACATACTGAGCATGCTCCTCGACAGTCTTACTAAAGATAAGTATGTCATCAAGGTACACGACGACGAACTTGTCTAAGTAGTCATGAACGATCCTATTTATGGCGTGCTGGAATGTACCCGACGTATTGTAAAGGCCAAAGGACATCACCACAAACTCGTACAGACCTTACATGGTCTGAAATGCGGTTTTGTGTTAGTCCTCTGGTCTTATGGCAATCTGATGGTAGTCGGATTTTAAGTCTATCTTTGTGTAGTACTTACATCCCTACACCCTATCCAATAGGTCGTCAATGCGTAGTAGAGGCTCTGCGTACTTAACAGTGATGGCATTGAGACCTCTATAATCAATGCACATCCTTAGTGTTCCCCCTTTCTTTGGAACAAATAAGACTGGTGAGCCAAAGGGGGAAGTGCTAGGCTGAATCCAGCCCTTCTCTGTGAGCTCTTTCAGTTGCCGCCGAAGCTCGTTCAACTCGGTCGGAGCCATCTTATAGATTTTCCCTTTAGGTATCTTACTACATGGGATGATTTCTATGACATTGACAACTTCCCTGTCTACGACTCATGTGGGCCCCTCACACAGATCAGGGAACTTAGCGACGATGGTCTCCATCTCTGGGGGTGTTTTAATGGCCTTCCCTTTCGTAGAGACATAGACTAAATACATACCCTCCTCTTGGTTCTGTTTATAATAATTATAAAATGTTGGTGCGCATAAGTAACCATAGGAGTCTATTAACCTACTGGCTTTATATTTTGTCAGTCTAACGGTCCTCCCATTAGACAACTCATGCTTCAACACTTTCTTGTCCCAGTCAAACTGGGGCTTGGCAACCTCGAGGTAGTACATACCAAACAACATGTCGAAGGGCAAATCGTCGCTCACCAGGAAAGATATCTTATGGGTTATCTCTCCTCCTGGGTAGGAGAAAGTACAGACCACGTCTTTTATGTAGTCCACCAACATGCGCTCTTTGTTGGCCAAAGTAGATGCTACCGGTCTACTAAGATGCTGCACCTGGTCCTTTAGGCACAGTCTCTCAACGCAGTCATGACTTATGAAATTTCGTGTGGAGCCAATGTCTACGAAAGCATCACACTTGCGACCACCCACACCAACTTTCACTACGAAGTGCTCCCCTCTAGGACCTCTACTTAGTGTCACCGAGGAATCACGAGGGTCCCTTGCCGACCACTCATCTTGAAGGTCCTCTAAGGCTTCAGACACATCCAACGTACAGAGTATAGTTGGGTTAGGATGCGTCTGCGGGGTGACTAAGGAGTCAATGGTCTCGACCAACACTTGAAACGGGGAGGGTACATCACCCAAATCAACGAGAGTGGAAGCAGTTACAACTTCCACTGGCCATAAGTGTTTCCCGAGCTGGAGCTCGTAGAGGCCCCAAATTGAGAATAAGAAAACTCACCCTTAGGAGGGATTTTCTACGTGACCTTCGCGTTCTTGCACTTGAACCGCTGGTGGTCATACTCGCCGCAGTTTATGCAAGTTCCACACTCCCAACGGTCCCGCCACACATCTTGATCCAAACCGGCCCTAACCCAAACAACTATTTGTTCAGGTTGGCGGCTTGCCCCTGACTCCTTTGTTGATCGCCCTTGCCGCAGTCACTTGCCTTAGTCCGTACTACGGCTGCGAGGTTGCTACCCTCAGCACTGTCCTCGCCGTCTAACTCTGATCCCTCCACAAGTTCAAAAACATCATCGATTTCTGTTTGATTCCCATCGGAATCAACCATCATCAATCGACTACCCTTTTTCTTCCACTCTTGTGGAGTCTTTTTCTTTCTTTCATCCGTAAAGGGGGTTTGAGCACCACCCAACGTAGCCTCTAAGTCTAGGGCCTTCTTACTGAATGTTTCAAAGGTGTGATACTCAAGACAAGCCTCGTTGGCTACGAGGTTCTTGATGTTTGTGGGAAAACATCTCAAGAACATGGTCAACAAGACCTGTGGATTATACTCCACTCCTGGGACGACAATCAACCGCTCTACGGTGATGGTAAGCTCTCTCACAGACTTGTACTTCCTAGAGTCAAGCTTCAGTAACCCATCAGTGGCAATATGTGCCTGCTGAGGGTTGTGCCATCGAGCCTCCACTAAATCCAAAAAACTTTCAATGGTATGGGTCTTGGCCCAATCACCCATGTTTCTGTCGAACCCTTTGGAAGCTATAATCCATTTAACCAGCGAGTTGTTGAACCCTCTAAGTAGGATACAGCAGTAATCACCTCCTCCTCTACCAGCATCCTCTTCACCCTAACTCATACTGGAACCGTTCTCAACCAAGTGTCAAGTGCCTCGTCCTTCTTATCCCGTGAGAAGGTTGGAGGTGGTTTAAGTGGGGTCTTGGGGTACCAAGGTTCCTGTTGTCCCACTGGTGAGATAGGCGGCAGCTGTGGTGTAGCTCTAGCTGCTCGACCAGAACATGAAGAAGGAACAGTATGAGATAGAGTTGTTGTTGATGTACCGCTTGGTTGCTGATCAGACTGAGCGGCATAGGGGTCTGTCATCGCTGAGAATCACAGCGATGGCAAAGTTGTTGGTCGGATCCCAGGCCTATGTAGCGCTTGCAGGATCTGGTCCAGGGTGTCTTGCATGGCGTCGATTTTGCTATCTATGTACGCATGCATGGATAGGATGCTTGCCTTGAGAACGTTCCCTGTAGTGTTTAGGGTTGCGTCATCCAAACCTTCTAATGCAGCTAAGTTTGCCGCCCTACCCTCTAGTCTGGGACTTTTTTTTCTCTCCTTCTCTTTTAGTAGCCTGTTTAAGTTCCTTCTCTAACCTCAAACGAATCCTATCTACTTGTTGGAGTTCCATATGCTCCCGAATGTTTGGAGGCGGCGAGTTGAACTACGAGCCCGCCATCTGACTAGTGTCAGCTCCTGGCGTAGTGGAGACTGACTGCGAACTGATCGAACTGGATGGCATGCCCGGACCAGAGGTTGTTGCCAAAGATAGTGAAGCGGTAGCCATCGCCACCGTACTAGCTTCAGTTGTTGCTGCTGCCCTTGCAGTCAAAAGACTACGAGCCCTAGCTTCGACTCCTAGTCTTCTCTCTTCTCTCGATTGTAGGACCTGGAACACTCGAGGGATCCTAAGCGATGATATCCTTGTTAACCTCCTATCGTCAGCTATCCGTTCATCTCCGGTTGATCCACTCATCGGTTATGCAGACGCTGTCTCCACTAGAGTCATTTATGGGACCTGACGCAGCATACGTCCGACTGGTGCTAAAAATAAATAAATAAACAAGTATCCAACGAGTCACCTGGGCTACTATTCAAGCGGTATCAACAACACTCTCCTAGACTGTACACATAGCCTATCTTATCCTGATCAATTTTGCACATAAGTTTTAAGAAGAATTAACTATGGTAGATTACAGTCCTACTCTAGGCTGTCTGTTAGGTGTTAGCAGTCTGTCAACCAACTAATCAAAAATAAAAATAAACTAATGTAAGCAGATGTATGCACAATGGATATGATAGTGTTGTACAGTTGAGTTCTCAATTGGAATCCTCTTCCCCCGTATCCAACGTACCTGTGAGCATCATCAAACTGCGGTGTCTACGGTGTGCAATCACGGCCCACCCCTGTACCCAAGATGTATGCTTATGACCAGCCTGCAGTTTGTTTATCCTCGCGTGCAACGAGCCTTACGTCTGACTGATATGGTTGATCAAGAGATAATTTAAGGACAGCCCCCAAAAGTCCTCAGGAATTATTTAACATCGCAATCCGGACGATGATCACAACCAGTGGTCAGTTCTGACCCCAACCAGAAATATTTATAGACGGTATGGGAGCGTCTGTGTTAGGACTGGTCAGTCCACACACACCTTCTATCAGCGCAGCAAAAAACCTTAATGAACAAAGCAGCATGGCCTGCGTGTACTACTCCCATGGGTTGGCATGGTGACCGGGACCCGTGCTTTGACTAGGGCCCTTCAGAGGCACTGCCCTCTCCTGCCAGATGCGCCACCGGGAAGAATGTCGTCTCTCAAGATAAAGCGCAAGCGACTCCTTACCAAAGAGAGGACACTCAAGTTGGACTCACTTCCTCACGGTAAGAATAGTGTGTGTGCGTGTGTGTGCGTGTGTGTGTGTGTGTGTGTGTGTGTATGTGTGTGTGTGTGTGCGTGTGTGTGTGTGTGTGAGAGAGAGAGAGAGAGAGAGAGAGAGAGAGAGAAGTG
>BFEA01001010.1:74196-95697 GCA_003427395.1 Chara braunii
GTTCCCCGCGCCCACGCGGTAGACAATACTTTTTTTTTCTCTCTCTCTCTCTCTCTCTCTCTCTCTCTCTCTCTCTCTCTCTCTCTCTCTCTCTCGCTCTCTCTCTCTTGTGTTAGCTCTTAGTCTCATTGATTTGGCTACCTTAGTTAGGGCTGCGTTCCCCGCGCCCACGCGGTAGACAATACTTTTTCTATTCGAGAAACTCTGCTATTCGTCGAGAAAAGTGGACCCGCACCGTTTCAATTTCGAAAAAGGACTGCGGCCGCCTCGGCCTCCTACGGGCAGCTACCGGTCCTACGCGGTAGCTGCCCTACGCGGTCCTGGACCAAAACCCGTGCGGTCCCACCGGCAGCAACCGGTCCTGCAGTTTCAAATAAGATGCCACCACCCCCTAAACTGCCATGCCTTGTTTTTCTGGCCTTCTCACGACCCAAGAAAAATGTTCTCAGGGGCATAAAACGCACCCCTGAAGGGCTGCGAACCGTCCTGATCTTAGACGGATGGTAGAAAAAAAGAGGCTGGGGCATGGCGGGACCGCTGGCCCGCAAAGCAGAAGACCGCGAAGTGCTGCGGGAAGCGGCTCATGACAGCTCAGTCGAAGCCAGAGCAATGGCTGTGGAGTCGGCGGATTGCAGTGGGCGGGTGCGCGCCAGGATGCGCCACTGTGCTCCGTCGTGTGCAGGGTCGTTGCGTGAATGCTGCTCCTGCGCAGGCGGCGATGGTGGGGTTTGTGCGAAAAGGCGCTGGCGAGTGAGTGAGAGTGAGGTAAGAGAGTTTTGGGGAGAAGGTGGCAAAGGGAGGGAAGTGAGGAACGGGAGGGGAGGGAAGTGGAAGTGCAGGAAGTTGCCGGCGACGATTAGAGAGGAGGAAACAAGTCGAAGAGGCAACGAAGGCGAGAGGGAACAGGGAAATAAAGACGAGGGCGAGAGATTAAGTTAACAAGCAGAGGGAGGGCGTACCGGAGCCATGTCGTTCATTCGGTCCTTTGTGGGGACTCTTCTAGGCACTCTCGTGTTCTCTAATCCGTCGGTTATGGCCTTTCTGACGGGGACCGTCTTTGGAGTGTACGTCGGGCAGACGTACGACGTTCCCAGAGTCGCAGACACCGCCAAAAGGTACAGTCGCACTGTCATGGCACGGTGTCGATTCCATACATAGTTCTCAAATTTGGTTGTCGAATGTTTATGGTGGTCAGAACTGAGGGAAAAAAAAAAAAAAAAAAAAAAAAAAGGTCAGAAAGGAAAAGATGAATGAAGACGAAGCGAAGCAGAAGCCATGGCGCGGGAAAGTAGCGTGCTCACGCCGAAATTTTTATTCGAAAGAAATTTCGTGCTTTTGAGTGGACACCCAGCTCCCTGTCTGGTCGCGCGGAACGAATGTATCTCGTTCCTCTCCTCCGCCCCCGCTTCCCCCCCCCCTTCCCCCCTTTTTGCCCTTCGGCGGAACAGACAGGGCTTGATTTTGCTGCCCGATATAGCTTCTCATCATCATCATCATCATCATCATCATCATCATCGTCATCATCGTCATGATCAACATCGGCATTAGCCGCCAGCGCGTTGCAGTAATCGTCTTGAAATGACGAAAAACATACTCGTCAAAAGCCAACGTATACCTTTCTCGGCCTTTTGGCTAAAAATAGGTAAAGTGTAGTATCTGTTCTGATCAGTTTAATATCTGATCCGTTGTCCATCGGACCACACGATATTAAAAAAAAAAAAAAAAAAAAAAAAAAGCCAACGTAAATAGGTTGGATACGAACCAACGACCCAGTAGATAGGGTAGTGATATTTTGAATTTCTTGTTATTGAATCCTATGATGCTTGGTTGGCGGTAAACATGTGGTGGAGACGACGGACGACATCAGCCGAGAAGCTGAGCATGGATTGCGGCAAGCGAAATCGATGGCTTGAATGTTCGTCGATCATCTCTCAGCTCTCACTTTGCCTGATATTGCATCGCGTGGCAGAAGAGCGCAGTGTCCAATACTAATACTAATTGGCAGACGATGATCATCGCCACAACACCAAATCCTTCGGCAGATATTCATCATCATCATCATCATCATCACAACACGTAATCATCACTCGTTGACAACGGCTTTTAATTTTTGTAATTAGTACAAATTACTGTGTTATGATTGATGCATATATCGTCACAAAGATATCAGAGCATAAAGGCGGAAAAAAAACAAAAGGAAACAAGGAAGATATCAATTCATTTTTTATCTTCTTACTTACAACTCCCCCTGTTCAAAACCTCTTGCGTACATCGATGCATATATGTATATACGAATATGTATATATATCGTCAAAAAGAACTGCCCGGTAAACCGTAGGCAGAGAGGAAGAGAAACTGTTTCGTCGGAGTTTCACCGACTGATCAGGTGGCTGAACCCTCGAATATGTATATATGTATATATACGAATATGTATATATTGTATATTTTCGAAGAGAGGGGACTCCTTGTGATGCTTGCGATGATGCTTGTTGATAACAATGTTGGTAAAAATGTATGGATCCTTAACGTGGAGATGGATCCGAGAACGAATCGCGAATTTCTCGAGTGTTGAGCTAGTTTGCCTGCAGCAGATCCGATGACTAATGAAACGATTTAGTATTTATTACGTATGTATGTATGAGCCTCGGAGCAGTGGGGGGCCTTTTTGAACAAGAAGTAAAAAGAGGAGGATTTTTCCTTAGTTGTTTGGACTGTCCGTTTGCTTGTGCAGCCTGTTTGACCGGCTACAGCAGCTGGAGGCGGAGGTAAGGAAGTCGTCATCAAGCGGACCGGGAAAGAAATAAACGAGGACTGCTTTGACGGGATGCCCACCTGGTCCTTTCCTGATGGGGTAAGTCCACCGTCACCTACTCCTTACCTGATGGGGTAAGTCCATGGCTACTGTATCTCGCGTCTTCGTCTGATGCTGTCGGCTCGTTTTCACTTGGGTTTTTTTGGTGGGGCTTGATTGTCTCGGGGGAGGCGGGGTTTGCATTGATTGGTTCACACAACTACTGGGCGTTTGGTTGGCTCACACAACTACTGTGTTTATTGAGAGCCGTGAGTGGATTGTATTGGTTTGGATTGTTTTTTTTGGGGTTTTGATTGACCCCAGGTTTGACGGCCTTGAGTGGATTGTCAAACTGGGGGTTTGGTGGGTTGGGGGGGTTGACGGATGGTGGTTATAAGGTTCTGGAGTGATGATGGGAGAGATGGCCTGGGTCGGAGTGAAATAGGAGAGAAAACGTTGACGTCAGCTTCGTTGTCACACAACTCCCGAATGTGAACGAACCAACCAAGCCCAGATGAAAACCCAATTGACGAAGAAAAAAAAAAGGAGAGAAAACGTTGACGTCAGCTTCATTGGCACTCCGACCCAGGCGTGCTCAAACTGAAATTCCAACCCAATCCAAACCAATTGATTGATTGATTGATTGGTTGATTGATTGGTTGATTGATTGATTGATTGGTTGATTGATTGGACAAGAGACTCCGGCGAAACAGGCTGTCACAGCCCCCTTTTTGTTGTATATGTATGTGTGTATGTATAAATGCATATATGTATGTGATTAGTCGGTGAAGCTCCGACAAAAGTCTGTCACAGCCCCCCGATTGCTTGTCCCCTTTTCTCCCTTATCTGCCCACGGTTCACCGGGCAGTTCTCTGTGACATATTTATATGTATGTACACATTGTCGCGCAAGTTTCTTTTTTGTTTTTTTTGGAAGGGGGAGCTCATGCGAAGCTGAAAACGAAGGAACAGATGGAGAAAGATTGCGCGAAGATCCTATAGAACTGGGGCGTTCTGGTGGCGCGAAGATCAATATGTGTGGAACGTGATTGCTGTTTTTCTTCCCCTTCCCCCCTTCTTGTCGTTTTCTTTTGCTGCCCTGCCAGCGAGGCAGGGCGTTTTGACGCGGGGCAAGTAACTGCCTCACTCACGCCGTACTCACACTAGTACTGTAGCGTCCTGTATCAGACCGCGATCACAGCATAGAGTTTTTTTTTTTCTTTTTTTTTCCCCTTCACCCTTTTCATCTTTTGTTCATCGGACAGACGCCCTCACTGAGGGCACAGTCACGCTAGCACCTCATAGAATGCATCGGATGGTTATCACGACGTTAGGGAAGTTTCTTCTTCATTGCTCAGTGGCGGGACAAGTAGGTGGGTGCCGGAAGGCGGATCAGAGAAGAAGGCCCTTGAAGATGAGTCCCAGGTGCGCTTCCTGGCTGAAACGTGCGTGCGTGGGGCAATGAGCGCGTTTCTTCTGAGCTCAGTGCGTGTGGTTGAGCATGGAAATTTCTGTTGAAGCATGCGACGAAGGACAGTCTATGGCCTCTTGTTTATCACTTTCTTCTTCGTCTTCTTCTTCGTCGTCGTCTTCGTCTTCATCTTCGTCTTGTTTTTGTTGTTCTTTTTGGACGCAACTACCGTGAGTACCAGAAAAGAAAACACAACGGGACCCAGGCTCGGCAAAACTCTGCGCGCAGTGCAATTCAGGCTCCGAAAAAACAGGGTTTTGGGGGTAGTGGTGGTTTAAATGAAAGAAGCATTTAAAAAAACGAAACAAGACAAAAAAAAAGAAACAAAAAAAGAAAAGAAAGAAAGAAGCATTGAACTAGCAAAGAAAGCAAAAGAAGTCCGCACGATACTCATGGGGCTGTAGGAGGCGCGTACTAAAGGAATGAATTATTGCACCTATAAAACGATTGGGCGGGGGACGAATAGGAAGCCACCAGTCATCTGCATCATGGAGTAACAATTTGCAAAGAGTGATGCGAAGCATTTTTGATTAGAAGGGACTGTGTACCTCAGTTGTTCCGTTACACCCACGAACTGTTGAAATATGAATCAGACCCAAGGTCGGATCCAGATACAATCAGACGCCCTTTTTTTCAATCGAGAAAAAAGAAACGGTGGAGACGCAAAGATAAAGAAAGGCAGGGGAGAGATGCCAAGGAAGGAGGAGGACGATGACAGGAGGGCTCCAGGAAGAGAGGGGGGGGGGTACATGGAGGACGATGATGAAGGGGAAGACAAAGGAACGGAAGGAGTCAACGAGGAGGTAGATGAGAAGAGAACAGGATGGCCACTCATCATGCGCATCATCGCCGTGGTCGTCCTTCCAATCGTGTTTTTTTTTTTTTTTTTTTTGGTGGAGCCGCCGGATAACTTCGTCCTTCCAATCGTAATCGCTCGTGTTCATTCGTCCGCTTTTCCCCCAAAATTCTTGTGCGCGTCTGATTTCTCCTGTCGCCTCGTTTTTGTTTCTTCTTCTGTCATCCATCTCGTTCCATCTCCCCGTCTGCCTTGGCGATGGCCTTCGTCTTCTTCATTCTTCCACCATGCCATGTCTCGTCGTCCATATCCGGGAAGTGGGAAGCCCCAGTCTACCGTCTTCCCCGAACAGAACACATGGTAATTATCGCTGTATCTACAGTCTTCCCCCGAATACAACGTACGGTCATTATAGCTGAATTGGGGGTATCTTCCAGTCTAAATTCAGCTATAATGACCGTACGTTGTGTTCGGGGGAAGACTGTAGAATGGAAGGTACCCCAAGTGCGCAGTTACAGTGACCGTGCAAATTCAGACTGATTTCAGTCTTCCCCGGTCACTGTAACTGCGCACTTGGGGTACTGTAACTGCGCACTTGGGGTACCTTCCATTCTATTCGGGGGCAAACTCAGGCCATCTTTTTTTTACCGATTTCAGCGGATAAAAGGAGATTTGTTTTCTCTATTTAACAATGATGATGAAATAGACATGTGTTTTAGCCAAGTGTAATTCCGCCTTCAATGGCGCCCATCCACCCACGCACATACGCACGCGCGTGCACACACAACCTCCTCATGAGTCGGTGAAAGTCCAACGAAAGTCTGTTCGGTACAGTCATGCCTTTTTTTTGAGTGGATAACGAATACGACAACACACACACACACACACACACACACACACACACACACACACACACACACACACACACACACACAGAGGCAACCTCCTGATGAGTCCGTGAAAGTCCGACGAAACAGTCTGGTATCAAACACGACAAAACACACACACACACACACACACACACACACACACACACACACACGCACAGGCATGCTTTTTTGGTGTTGTGTATAACGAACATGACAGCACACGCACACGCACGCGCACGCACACAGACAGGCTTTTTTGGTGGAGTTGTCTATAACGAACATGACAACACACGCACACGCACGCACACAGACAGTCTGGTAGTTTCTCAGACTTACTGCCATTCTTGTCAGGGGCTTGGAGCGACGGTTTGGTAGTATTGCAGGGTTGGTGTGACTAAAGTCGACCACTTTTCTCTCTCAAGGGTATAGCGAACTCTGGGCGCCGTGGCGAGTCCCTAGGAAGCCTCTTAATGAGTTGGTGAAAGTCCGATGAAACAGTCTGGCACGGCCCCACACACACACGCACACATACACACGTTTGGCGTCAACTGGTCGGTCACACACACACCCATACACACGTTTGGCGTCATGTTGGTCCTCTCTCGACCCAGACCCTACTCATCTGCTGCTAATGCTATGCTTGCCTTCTCTGTCCTTATTTCCGTGCTCTCCTTGCATTTACATACAGTGACCAGTTACTGCAATTCCCATTGTGCCCCTTTCTGCCGTGCAATCCTCTTCTCCTACGCCCCACGCCAAGCCCTCAATTGTCGATCAATATCGTTTTTAGGTTCAGCCTAAACAACCTCCCGTCCCCCCCCCCCCCCCCCCCCCCCCCCCCCCCCCCCCCCCCCCAACCAACCCCCCTCTGCTTTTTCTCTGTTTCCTTGACGCAGGACTGGGGTTGCACTCTTCCTCGCTCGCTGTTCTGTCCTCTACCAGCCCAATTGCATATACACCCCCCTGCCATTCCCGCAGTCCCTCAGCCTCTCTAGCAGCCATGCTTCTCCCTGAAGCCAAATCACTCCAATGAACCTTCCACACCCTTACGCATGGATAGTTTTGGCACGTGAATGATTCTGACACAAGAATGTTTCTGACACAAGAATGATTCTGACACGTGGATGATTCTGACACGTGGATGCTTCGTATCGTCCTTCTCGTCCAGAAGCAATGGGAGGGGCACGTTTGGCAGCGTCGGGGGTTCGAAGCATGGCTTCCATTCTTTCATAAACTTATTGCCACATCAGGGTCTACCGTCTTTCACCGAACATAACGCATGGTCATTATGGCGGTAGTTAGGGCGAAAGTTTTGGGTCATAATCAACCCTTCTAATATGGTATGATATATAACATAGTAATAGGCCTAATACAGCTACCATGCCTTAATTTTTGGGGGAAGACGATAGTCCGCCTGTGCAGTCGCCTCTCCTTCTCATCAATCATCGTCCCCTGTTCCCCACCCTCGCGTCCAGTTTTACTTCTCTACCAAGAAGGCTATGGATTCTACTGATCACGAAAAAAGGCTCATTCGCTCGCTGGAGCGAATGTACGTCCTACTCTTCCTCCTCCTGCTCAGTGGGAATGCGATGATGGTTCGAGAAATGGTTTGCGCACGAACGATAGGACAAGGTGTTCATTCATTCTTTTGGAACATCATCATCACGCAGTCGATTGGATTTCGAGATTGACGACAATGCAAATCCAGAAATGGAGTGTGATGTCCTTCGGGACACCCGTGAAAATTGGAACAAGACAGAGAAGATTAGCATGGCCCCTACACAAGGATGACATTCATAAATCTAGAAACGGTCCAAATTAAAAAAGAAGAAGAAGAAGAAGAAGAAGAAGAAGAAGAAGGAGAAATGGAGTGTGATTGTGGTTGCAGTGATGGGGGGCATGCATATGTGGCATACGTACGCTGGATTCCTATCACGTAGAGGGGCTTTCCATTGTCCGAGGTCCATGTGCTGTGAATGTCCCATGCACACAACTAGAATACCTGGACCTGAAAATGGTCCCAATACATTCAAATGTGGGATCAGTCAGAATGTATTCAGTCCACAATACAGTTTAGATACGTGTAGAATATTTCGATTGCAGTGATGTGGGATACATATCCTGCATGGCCATCACGTAGAGGAGTTTTCCAATCTCGGAGGTAGGTGTGCTGTGAACGTGTCATTGGGGCTCGATCCACTGCACACCACTAGATTATCTAGACCTGGAAATGGTCCCAGTGCATTCAAGATGTGGGATCAATCACTATGTATCTGATCCACCATGCTGTCCAGATGCGTGTAGAATGTTGTGTAGTGGAGAGACGCCCATTGAATCTACCAGGATCACTATGTTGGGGTGTCGTCCTCTTTGTTTTTTTTGTTTTTTGTTTTTTGTTTTCAATTCCGAATATTTCAGTGGCTTCTGTAGTCCCGAAATGTCGTAGATCAGTACTGATTAGCGCTTCGTACCTATGATGACCACACGTGTAGAGCGTAGCATGGTCTCTCGTGGACATTCTCTATCGACTGTGGTCAGGGGGTGGATCGAGGGGTCATTACACTCATCATGCGTCACACTTTGCTAACTCGTGTTGATGCATTTTTTCAAGGTTCTTTTTCCCACTTCAACCTTCACTCTCACAGCAATCCGGTCTTTGTCCTTGAGCTGACACCTCCTCACTCTCACAGCAATCCGGTCTTTGTCCTTGAGCTGACACCTCCTCGGACCTCAGTTCTGTGCCCAATCCTGCCTTTTGCAGCATTCTTGCCTCCATCGTAATCGCCTCCCATCCTTTCCTCATCATGTTTTTATCCCCCTTGAGGGCTGCTCTCTCCTTCCTCTCTGCCTTTTGTTTCCCACATGTAGTCTTCATGGGTATTGTGCAAGTTGAGGCCCATCTCCGCCGCTGTTGGTTGTCTCCTTCTCCTGTTCCTCTCTTCTCCATCGTGTTGCCCTCACTGTTCACCCCTCTTGATGTACCCATTTGTTTCTTTGTTTTCCGTTTTGTTGTCCCCCTTCCTCCCTTTGCCATTGCTGCCCCCTTCAGAGGATTCCTCCTCCGCAACTCACTCTTCTCTGCTTCTTGCCTTCCCTTTCACATGTCTCTCCTCTTCTCAGCATTCTCTAATGCTACGACTTCCCGACTTCCACACCTGTCCTCGTCTCCATCCAGTTCAGTCCAGCCAGACGACTGCTTCTCCACCGCGTTTCCTCCCTCAATTTCCCCTCGCTGCTCCGCTCTGCGGATTCCTCCCTTCTCTGCTGTTCCCTCTCTCTGCTTCCATTGTGTTGTGTTCCCTGATCGCATCTCTTCCTCTTGCTTCCTCGGCATTCTCGAACGCTATGACTTCAAACTTCTACACCCATGCTCGGCCCCATGGAGTTCGGTCCCTGTCAGCCGAGAGCACTTGCTAACGTGTCGTTTGGGGCAGCCGTCGGTTGTATAGTCGTGGGACTCGTGGGGATAAAAGCGCTGCAATCTCACCTATTGGGGGATCATTCACACAGTCCTTTATCTGTCCCGGTTCTATTTGTGCGTGAGCCATTCTTGGTCACAGTTCACTGTCCCCCCCATAGTGATATCTGCTCCCCTACGTATACCCTAACAGATTAGAGTTCACCTCACAATAAAGAGCTGGAAGTTTATGATTCATCATCTGGGAAGTTGGCAGTTCATAACTCGCTCTCTGCACAGCTGAAAGGTCAGGACTCCCCCGAAGAAATTGGCCGTTCACAGGGGTATCCCATTGCTTCCGGTCCTCCTTGTGTGCTCTTTCAGGAACAGGCATCTTGGCTCGTCACTATATGACATTAAATAATTTTACAGTCTGTAGCTTCGTATCTTGGGTCGTCACTGTGTGACATGAAAAATAATTTGACAGTTTCGTAGCTTGGTGTGTCGCACTGTGACATGAAATAATTTGACAGTTTGTCACCTACGCTCCAGAAAAGGAAGCAGAGAAAGCTGATGGCTGATGAGCCAGAACTAACATATCTGGTACCCTTTGGGGCATTCCTTTTGCTGCAGGCACTCGTCTCTATGTGACGTGGAGTAATATGACAGTTTGTATCTTGGTTCGTCACTACGTGACATGAAATAATTTGACAGTTTGTCACCTACGCTACGTGAAAAAAAAAAAAAGCAAGCAGAGAAAGCTGGTGGCTGACGAGCTGGAACTGACGTATCTGGGCATTCTTTTTGGGCATTCTTTTTGCTGCACGCGTTTCTGATAGGAACAGCAGGAAATGCGACAGCTCCAACCTCAGGGATGAGGTGTAACTGTATTGGCGTGACCATGGAAAGGGATGCACTCCAATGGAGTCGCATCTGCCAATCGTGCAGGGTACTTGTTTATGACGAGCATCAGCGCAATTCGACAGCTACGTTAATGGACTTGATTGACTGGCAGTGGAAAGAGAAACCCCTGGACAGTGGCCAGGTCACAGAAATGTCTCCTATGGTTAGGATGGTGTAGTTGTGTCGATGTCCGTTTCTCTCAACTCTCTGAGTCTCTGGTCAGATAAGACGAGATTGGAGTGGAATAACCCATGCCTGGAGAATCTGGTTGCCCTGGGATGGTAGCAGGTGGTGGTGGTGTATGCTAGTAGGCCTGGCGGGATGTCAAATATGGTTTGGTCGGTAGCTTTTCCCTGCCACCAATCCCACTGGCAAAGGTATCAGTTTGGGAAAGGCATGTAGTTAGGGGCTTGGAGCCAAGCAAGAATGTGTGTTGATCGCCCTCAGTTGGAACAGATGGGTCTGTCTGTTTTTGTCTTTTCTTCTTCTTTTTTCTTTTCCTTCTTCTTTTTTAAACCTGTATGCGGCTCCATGGGTTCCTCCCCCGTTCCCATTGTGTTGATTTTTATTGTCGTCCTTTCTAGCGGAGCCGTTTGAGTCTCTGCTTGTGGGCACCTAGTACTTGTCTTGATCAAGCTTTAAAAAAGAAAAACGAAAAAAAAAAAAGTTGCCGTTCGGAGTTTCATAGTGGTCTGTTGGGATCAGCTTGACACAGGTGTCTTCTGAGTTTTCTGTCAACATTTCTGCCATTGTTTTTTTTCTTTTCTCTTTTTTCGAATATTTCTTCCCGTCTTCATCTGTATGTGTGTCACTCTCTCTCTCTCTCTCTCTCTCTCTCTCTCTCTCTCTCTCTCTCTCTCTCTCTCCCCTCAAATGACCACTCCAACGGCCCCTGCACTGTTCCTTTCTCTTGTCGACAACTACTGGGCCAAAATCTACAGTGCGCAGGCCTAGTAGAGGTTTGGTGGGAAGGGTGCCACAAATATTTTTCGTCGTGGTGGCACTAGATTTTAGGCTTGGGGGAAGGCAACTTTCTGTGTGTCAAAATGGTCCGGATGGAGTGGTGGTTTAACCACTCTGCGGTGTTTTCCTCTCCCCTGCTTTCCGTCCCCTTCCCTCTCTGCCTCTGTCAGCCCGTTGATCTATCTTCCTGCTTGTCTCCGTTCCACCGCTCCTTTCTTCCTTGCACATCCATGCTGCTGCATTCTTATCCACTGCATGCTGATATCCTTGCCATTTAACCACCAGTATCTCTGAAGGATGTTGACAGAGAGGGATACCAGCTCCACAACCAAATATTCCTTATTTGTGGTACTCCAATAGCCTGGTCCTCATCAAAGTGACCACAGGGCGTGTCCGGGTTCAGCTCCTCCTTCCGTCCTAGTTTAGACTTGTCAGGCTCTTGGTAGACATGATCTTCCTGAACCTCAGAGAACTGCCATTGGAACTCGGAGGGATGGGAATTGCATCACCCAATCACCAGCAGCAACTTGCAGTCCCCTTTATAGTGCTGCAATCCTTGCTAATGGGATCACCTATATTTGATTTCCATCCAGTCCCCTTTGTAGTGCTGCAATCCATGCAGTCCCCTTTTTAGTGCTGCAATCCATGCAGTCCCCTTTGTAGTGCTGCAATCCATGCTAATGGTATGGCTTCCTTGATTATTCTGAGTTTATCATCTATAATTTCAACACATTGAGTTGGTCTCTTTACACTGCATTTGATTTCCATCTCGAGTCACATCCCAAGGATCGATCACCTATCACAAATGTTTATTTTCTAATCTCGTGTAAGCGAGTGTCAGAGTGAGAGTCTTTCTGCATAGCCTGTCAATTATTCGAAACTTCACAAGTCGAGCATGCAAGTATTCCCAATGTGTACTCAAATCGAACAGCTCACAACACAGAACAAGTACAGGAACACCAAATGTATTCACAGGTTAATCAGTGAGAAATTAGATCAAGGTAGAGAAACAATTAGGAGAGAGGGAGAACATTTCAATTAATAATCTGTCAGCTGTGGCTTCGCTCGCAGCGCACCTCTCCCTGCTCAACATCTCTGCTAGGTGCCACGAACAGGAGAGGGAGCACAATCATCCTCTCTCTCTCTCTCTCTCTCTCTCTCTCTCTCTCTCTCTCACACACACACACACACACACACACACACACAGATAAAGAAGACACATACACACGATATATACACACAGACATACACTCGCACAACAACACACAAAATAAACATACAAGCTACCCCCTTTAAAACCCACACACACGGATAAACAGAATGCAGCCAAAAAAATACACACAAACGAGGCCGAGACATGCCAAACACACCCATAAACCCCCACAGCCCCTCCTAGTAACTAACCCACACAACAGGAAGAAACCACACAAATAAACTACCCCTACACAAAAGACAAAAAAAAAAAAGCATCCCCCCCCCCCCCCCCCCCCCCCGGGATGAATGTATCCGTTCCCACACAGGTAGCAAAGCCTACAGAGTCCAGACCTTTAAAAAACACGCCCTCATTCACCCCCCGGCGACTGAATACAGTACCTCATTTAAAACAAAAAGACAAAAAAAAAACAAAAAAACACCATAGGCGCGGAACCAAAAAATTAGACAAAGGAAAATGAAAGAAGTCAAAACCACGAAACAACAGATAACCCGCTCACTACGGAGTGCAGTGCCTGCTGACATCGACGAAAGTCCAGAAATAAGCTGGAACCCAATGAAGAAAAAAAATACACCATAGCCAGAAGTTCAGAACTAAGAAACAAAAGACAAAAACGCTGATGCCACAGCCAGCCAAAGAATCCTCCCGCCACAACACACAACCACATGCGAACTATAGAGAAGCACCTGAAAGCACTCCCTTTAAACCCCCACCCCTAAATTTCAGAACAGCAGATGTCATTCCACCCCCTCCAGATCACCTGCCCCGTCGCAAAATTCCCCAATAACATGACATGCACGGCACCACCTGATCGAGCAAATAACACAACAGTTGGCAAAAAGTACCCCGGAAAAAAGAAAAGGGAAAAACAACCCCGCAATTGAATGAACACACCCTACCAAGCAACACAGAACCAGCATTGGCCCCGGACGCAACCCTCACATCAAGGCAACAGAATTCCGACATTAGACACGAAAAGAGCTCAGAGATCTTCCTCATGTGAGCGAGAATCCAACTCCTCGACAAGCTGTCTCAGCGCCTATGCCTTCGGAAACATCGCTACCACCAGCGAGTACGCTAACTGCACCTGTGCGTGCGGGTTCAGTGCG
Source organism: Chara braunii (assembly GCA_003427395.1). Taxonomy (NCBI): domain Eukaryota; kingdom Viridiplantae; phylum Streptophyta; class Charophyceae; order Charales; family Characeae; genus Chara; species Chara braunii. Next base: position 87,708 of record BFEA01001010.1, read on the forward strand.
CGCACGAGTTCCTACTTCCCTACCTCCCTTACTCATTGTCTCCCTTCCTTTTTATTCAACTCCCCCCTCCTTTTTTTGATCGTTCCACTTTTGTTCCTTTTCGTTGTTATTTTCTTCATTATTCCCTTCCTCCTTCTGCCTTGGATCTTAATGGATGCATACTCGATGTCAAGACTATAATGTAGTGAGTAAATGAGGTGACCCAGTCGGCTATTCTGATGGTTAAATGGCCAAATGCTTATTGATTAGTCGCATTGAATAATGTTGCTTTGTGCTGTTCCCGGATTATCCGGGTTGTTTTATTGCTACGCAATATTATTTTTTCATACACAGGCTTTTGAGCCTTGATACAATGGATGGGGTGCAGTCCCCGGTAGACAGCATGATATGCAACCGGTTCAATACAACCAACTAGCAAAACACTGCCAACCCTGACCAAAGTCGTGGTATAAACCAAAAACGCACATGTGCTGCGAGCGTCTGCATGATCACGCACCCCTCGTCCTCACTAGTAGTGTTTCATATGTCGATCCGCGCTGCTCCTCCTTGTTGAATCCCATGGTCCATACATCACCTCCACCTACTACCTGTCACACTCTACTCTCCCCTTTCTCCACTTCCTTGCACCAGCAAGTCTCCCTCCACCCAATCCTCGCACTACCCCCAACCCCGGCCCCACCATTCCTGTGTTGTTCGTTGTTCTCTCCTTTGCTTCCCCACACTCCCCTGACTCGCACGACACAAAACTGTTCAAGAATACATTGGAATAATCCCTACCTCCCAGACGTATTCAGCACCTGCACTCGCACATGCTCACTCCCCAAATTGTCCCAATATGATAACCTACCCATGGTATGGGTGTTGTTCTTGGCAAATGCCAGGATGTTTAATTGCTATACATTTCGCGTAAAACACACAGGTTATTGAACCTAGAGATAATGGTGTGGATAGATTCCCCACCTGATGGCACAAGTAGGAATGTGACCCACTCGACAAACAAGACGGATCTGTCAATTTGTCGTGGTATACCTAACCACACAAGCCGGAATTAAAAAAACGTGTTATTTCTTGCTTGTCCCATTACCGCTGAGGAAGCACACATCCCTGCACATGCGCCCACTCCTGCGGTTATAAGATCAGACACATAAAACACTAACGCACACGTAGGCACAACAATACAGCTAATCCTTTATACCAACACGCCAACCTAGCTTTGTGCCACTAACCGCACCTCGCCAACATCCCCCACATAACAAAAATAAACCACAGCAGGTCGTGTAACATCATAGACCGCTTCGTGATGTAGATTGATTACTACTTCTGTGCGCATGATGGACTTCGCAGTTTCGCGAGACTACATCCTTGACTAAAAATAACCATGGTAAGAATAATTAGTACTAGTATTATTCCCTACCCTGGAAGACCATAGAAATCTGGAACTAGTACAACTGAATAGTACAATGCACCCATGAAAAAAGAATCTCGACCTCCTACACCGTAAGCGAGAAACAACCATTAATTCCACATACATCCACAACAGTTAGTGACAATAGTACATGATAATCACCTGTCATTTAGGAGTGTATAAACATCAATGCGATTAATCACATTTCTTAACCCCGAAACCATCTGCATACACTTGCACCACATTTTCATCCCCTTGACTATGTTCCAGCATAGAAACACCAAAAACACACACCAGCGTTCTCTCTCTTCCCCCTAAAAAAACTAAAAACACAAAGCACTCCTGAAGAATAATAATTTTTACCTTGAACACATCAACGCACACAGACCCATTACAAACACATGATTGCTATCCCTTTTAGTCGAAATAAAACATTGATACACTATTTGACAAACTAACCGCAAATATTTTTCAAGTAAACGTACGGTAACCACAAATTTGAATGAGTATCTTTTTATTAAAATTTGATTGCGACCAGAACGACAAAAAAAAACACAGGAAATACGCCACGGACCGGGAACCAAAAAGTTGAACTATCAGCTACGCTAATATGGTCCTTATAAGTTGTGCTCAGCAAGTAAGTTGAGACCAACCGTAACTAAAGGGATACAACATACACATCCCTAAGAAAAAGACTGACATGATATGACCTTTCCCAAAAATCGACGATACCACCACCTCTGGAAGAACATTATATGGGTGGTCACGACCGAAGGCAACCGCAATAAAACCCGACCATAAGCACAAAAGTCACGAGATTACATGAAATATGATACATAGGCATTACGACACACCTCGATAATATCTGTATACCCATCACGAACTAGCGGACACACAAAATCTAACGCTGAAAATCCGAAACCTGATGAGCTTGAAGCACCGCCAAAGCACTAAAATCTGCCAGCATTGTTGCAAAATGATACTCACGTGGCGACGAAGTTTATAGAGTTAACAACCAAACTCACAGTGAGTTCAAGCTTTACAAACACCTCCACTATCATCGCTTATACACTCTTAACTACAACAAACAAACAAAGACGAAGAACCGTGGTTGCGAATAAGCTACCGAAGAACCATTCTCGACCCACCAACAGTAACGCACGAACACATATGCACAATCGCTAATCAAGAAGTAATACTAGCACATAATACGATTGCACCCGGAACATGAAGTTTTGCAAGGCAGACCACCATTCATACACATCTACTGCAGTTCACCGCGCATATATGCACGACCCTTGAAAGGCGCATCCATAATTGCCTCCCATTCCACAATCAAAGACAACTGATCGCCATGCTCCTCAATTACCGCCGAAGTCACCAAAAACATTATTGACTCGACAATATCCTCTCCAACGCCAGCATAAGCATTCAGAATATCATCATGCACCTTGGTCACATACACAATAACATCGCGAAGAAACCCCCCCTCATATCCCAACCTCTCCACCAGACGGAGAGCCAACTCCCCGCGGGCATCACCCTCGTAATGCTGAATGTGATGCATAATAACTGAACGAATGAACTCGAACTGCCGGCCTAGACGGTGATCACGAAGGTCACAAAGCTCGAAGGCCATAACCACATGACCTTCGATATGGCCGTGTGTCACAAACATGATGAAAAATACTCGATTCCGATCCTGTGATCTCCAAACTGATATGTAATGACCGCACACTAACACACATGAGATACCACAAATAGCGCTACCAGCACCTGCACCCCAAACTCCACGATACCGATAACGTATGTTGAGAAAGACCTAGCGCCCACTTAAATGAACAATACAAATACTGCTAAAATAAGAAGTGCAACTAAAACTTATAACTTTCTTTAAGAATATAGACAAAATAAAACATGAGAATATCATCCCACCACCCGGGCAAAATAAACATAATACACCACACGACGGAAACGACACGAACCAAACCAGAGGCAAAAAATACCCCCCTTGTAATATTCCCAAAAGACATGACCTTACGTTTAATAGGCCTTCCCCAATTCCTCGGGATACCCGGGGGACTGCCGAAGTGACAATAGCAGGATATCCAATCACACCTACGCAGAGCATACATACCCAACCAAAAGATTATTTTGCCCCCTCCTCCTTAGTATAATTATGTATATATATGTATATATATATGTATATATATGTATGTATATATATATGTATATATATGTATATTAAAAAAAGGAGAGGAGCGCACAATCAGCAGCCCGCTAAGCTAATAGGCTAATGCGCCACAGACTCCCCTCACCGAAGGATTAAAAGCGAAATAACCAACCCCCCAAAAAAGCTCCCCCAACATAAGATTTCCAAAAAATTCCTTTATTAACCGCAACAATGCGATGATAATGGTGAATGTAGGGAGTTATCGAACGCTACGAAGAAACCAAAAGGAAGCTTTGGCCACAGATTAAGGTTGGTCTTCTCTGCCCCCCCCCAAAAAATAAACAAAAACCATCCCCCCCCCCCTTCTTTTTACCCATTTTTTTTGCCTTCCCCTCTCCCTCGCACTCTATACTCCGCCAAATATGTTAACACTCGATCACAACGACTAACCTCAAAATCGTCTCCATGTTAATCTTTGCAGGATCAAAAGATTATCAACCGTGGATGACAAGCAGAGCTTGCACCGATGACCGCCCTCTTCGCCACTCTGCAACCGTTGATTGTTCACTCCCAACTGATCATGATGACACTACCACAGGACATACTTCGCCGATTCCATACTGCATCACCAATACTAAACCTGGTAGAAACACTCACATTTAGCGACTGGCCTGTCATCAGCAGTGAGTACGAGACTGAACCACAGAAAATACACATATTGATTGATGCCTATGCAATCAATGCCTCAGTCATAGGCATCAGAAACAAGAGTCCAGAACAAAGAACTCAACAAAGTCATTGCCAAAGGAGAAAAGACAATATTAGATAAGTTTGGATATTGTTCAGACCATCTCAATGATGTAGGAGAAATCGACATCTCAACCAAGGTTAACGAGGGAAGACTGGCAAGGAGACGAAGAATTGAACTGTCACAAGCATAAATATAATACTTAGAGAAGCAGCATGAGCGCAGACTCAATTCGGTCACAACGAATGCGTCCACAGTCATAAACGTTACTGACAAAGTGCACAAGTTTGCACAAAACAGCCACTTCCTACCGATAGCGTCCGATACATGGGTAGAAAGAAATAGCAAATACGTTGCACACAAATTATGGTACCTAGACTCTTTCAACTACAGTACACCATATTGATTGAAGGCTACAAAGCCCTCGCCAACCTCTCGGATGCGGACATGGAAACATGCAGACAGGCTGTACACAACTTCACATTGCATTATCCTACAAACAGACCGCCCTTTGATGGAGATTTCCCTATCTTAGCCATTCTTGACAAAACCAAATGCGCAGTCTCCAAACCGATCCTCACACAAAAAGGATTCCCAAGAATCCCTTAGACACTGGAGGAGGTGAAGAAGACGTGGAACATAGGGCGATCATATCTCAAGTGTAGTTGTGAGAAGAACAATGGGAAGGCAATTGCATGGTTTGACCAGATATTGTGGTACTACATCGCCGATCTTGACTTCGCTGACCCTAATGTGCCATCAGATGTCACCCGCCTACTGGACCTGCAGCAAAAGCTAGAGACAGAATGAAAGGGACGGATCCTCGTGCAAGTGGCCTTTCTGCACATGAGGAAGATCATGAGGGATCTACTTGACAGACTCATCGACGACAAAATGACAACAGTCGAAGGCCTTGTTGACCATCCGGCATAGAAAGGCATCCCATTTGCCACCAAGTTCGCCGATATCATGTTCCCAGTTGTCCCAGTTAAGACACCTGGTATTGCGAGCAGAAGCAGAAGGAGTGCGCTGGTGGCAGAACCCGACATTGCACAAAGAAGACGAGCTAGACACCTGTGTCAGGTAATAGCATCTCGGTTGCACCGACCTCGACCATACGACAACACACTATGGCAGGCAATCCACCGCCCACAATAACATAGACACCACACAACCGACAACATACCATCCCCTTGCCCATGCAGACAACAACCACCCCACGCAACACGGACAATACACAACACCTACCCCGAACAGCCAATATCCCCCCACCACCAATGCCCCTGCAAGAAGTCACATTGCAACACAGACAGTCACCCTTCCCCAATACAACACCAAACGCGAGGACGGAGTCTGCTGCAACACAACATCGCAACCCAGAAACACGCCCACAGAAGAGAGCCAAAAAAAATGGGGAAACATGCAGACAGACCCGCAACACAGCACGCCAAGGCACTGCAAGAGGGCGCAAAAGCAGGAACCAAAATGGAGCCTATTTCCACACCGAGGCACAACGGTTTGTCAACGGAGTCCTCAACAACGCCGTTAGAGCAAACACCCTTACAGGGTATTTGCTCATGTTTTTCCATCTGATACAGTATCGACGGCCGTCACCATGGCAGGGACGGTCTGAAGTAAGAAGTGAGAGATGCTTTGGCATGACACCATGAAACAAAGTTTCTCGACGACGGAGGTCGGGATTGTCAAGTAGTCATATGACCCGTACAACAAACGGTAAGCACGGGATTTGGCGACCATGTGCTAAGTTCACGCGGTAAGGCGAAAATAAACTAGAATGAGCTGGGGGGGGGCCGTCGGATCAACCGATATGGGAAAACCGACAGGTTGGGCCGCCGTAAGACCGAAAAAGAGGAATAACTCGGCCATGCGGCCGGGTCAATCTAAGAGAACATGCCGCCTATCGTAATAAGAGGCGGCAACTGACATTTGGCCCAAGCAAACATAGTAGAAACTGGCCATGGGCCTGTTATACCAAGCTGAACTCGCCCTGTACTCTATTTATAGAAGGGCAGCTCTGATTTTAACCAAGCTAAGAGCTAGCCCAGTAGGTACAGGTGTGGATCGACAGGTCAGGAGTACAGGGATTGAGTCCATCCTGTCACCCGACCTAACTCTTTTTGGTGAAAAACGAAGTAAGCCCCACTTATTTGGACTCCGACGCGAATTGGTCGGGGCTTGAACCTACGACTTGTGAGGTATAAGAAGTGCAGTGGAAGACTAAGACTTGGGTGCCTTCCCCGTGGTAGGAGCCTGACAGTTGAATAGTGGGGTACAATTTGAGTTTTGTTTTTGAATTTTTTTTTTTTAACTACTGCATGAACAAAGCCTAAGTAATGCAAAAGGTTCGTTTATAGTTAGGAAAAGGGAACATTTGGGCGCTCACCGTGAACTATGGGACCTCTAAACACTTTCTAACCAATTGAGTACGCGGAGATTTACGAGGTTGAGAACATGGGTAGTTATTATAATAATAATAATAATTATAATTATTATTATTATTATTACTACTACTACTCGTGCTTGAATCTACCCTAAATAGAGGGATAGATCCTTCAAACAAGAAAAAACGTTGTAGGAACAACTAGCCAAGTCGGTCGGGATCGTATCTACTGAAGGGAAGATTGGGAAGGATGGGAAAAAGCTACGAGCGACACAAGTAGCAGCAAGGCGCCGAGCTACAAGCATGCAAGCGCGAGCCAACGAGCGCAAGCTTGATTACGAGAAAGAAACGAGGCGCGTGCGCAAAAGGCAGTGTGATCGTAAGGATACGGTGGCAAGCGGATAGGCCAGCACGCAAGAGTGAGCAAAAGCAAGGGGAGCGGAATGCGAACGCAAACATTCGCAAACACGTAAGCCAACGCGAACATGGCAGCAAGCGCTATCCGGCGCAGAAGTGGGCGAATAGCAGAAACAAGCCAGGGGGAGAAGGAAGGAGAAGAAGGGGAAGAGAAGGAAGAAGGAGGGGAAGAAGTGGATGCAACTTTGTTTATGGTGTTATCTTCGTGTTTGCGCTCGCAAAACGAGAGTTCCGTCAATATTCGAAGGTGTCGAGACTTGGTGCGGAGGCTCTGCTATCCTCGTCTTCCGGGAGGCGTCGCTATCCCGCGACCATACGCACGCTACTTCAATCGATAACATAGAAAAGTCGAATGAATCTACCGCTGAACTAAAGGAAAGTGCACTACTATACGTGTGTGTGTGTGTGTGAGAGAGTGTATGCGTCACGGCGATTTCACGATACTCCGATCGATGGGATGAGTGAAAATCGAATGAATTGGTGGTAGAACGTGGAAATATACACTAACACACTTGTTTGCCTATGCATGTGATGTCTATGTGTGTGTGTGTGTGTGTGTGTGAGAGAGAGAGAGAGAGGGTGTAAGTGTGACGCTCGCTTACCTGTCCTAATGCGACTTCCATCCATAGGATGAGCAAAGTGAATGAATCTCCTGCTAACGTGGAAATATACACCACCACTAGCGCTCTCGGTCGTTTGTCACGCCTTCACCCTGGCTCCTCCGAGGGATTGCCTTCGAAAATGTACTCGTAAGTTTGTGTGTGCGGGTGTGAGAGTGTGTATGTGTGTGTGTGTGTGTGCGTGTGTGTGTGTGTGTGTGTGTGTGTGTGTGTGTGTGTGTGTGTG
>BFEA01001010.1:96117-119056 GCA_003427395.1 Chara braunii
AAATTCGTTACGAAATTGGAAAAAAAAGTAGAAAAAAAAAAAAAAAAAAAACCTTAAAAAATTCCGAAAAAATAATATGTTATGAAGAAAAATAAAATAAACAACATTTGCCCGAGCATTACATCTAAATTCGTTACGAAATTGGAAAAAAAAGTAGAAAACAGAAAATAGAAAAAAGTAAAAAAAAAATTGAAATTAGTGAGCGAACACGATTTGACACCGCCATCTTTGGCGATTTTTTATTTTTTTTTGCCTTAGAAAAATGACTCCAAAATTGAGAGGCATGTACCTCACATCATACAGAACTCATAAAAAAAACATCAGAAAAGTTATTTTTAGGCATCGAAATGATTTTAAAACAATAATAAAAAATAAAAAATAACTAAATGCCGTTCAATTTTGAACGCGAATTTAAATCCGCGTTCAAACGCACATTTGAATGCGAACGCGCGTTCACGGCGTTCAAACGGTTACACAGGTGGTGGCGGGAGCAAAGCTCTTATTAACATTGGTTTTCAGTGTTACGATTCTCCATTGGTGTCATATTGGTGCAACGCTGCTTTCTGGACACTATGATACTTTCTGGCAATCAATGTGATTGTACATCCTTGATATTCTCATCTTGCTACTGGTTATTTTTCTTTATACCGAGCTTCGTGCTGCTGCTATGACGACAATAGAAGTAGGACATAGATCACACGAAAGAGGAAGAAGAAGGAGTAGAAGAAGAAGGGAAGGAAGCAAAAGAGGAGGAAATGGGAAGAGGAAGAATATGAGAGGAAACAGAGGGAGTGCAAGGCATAGGGAAGAAGAAGAGAAGAAAAAAGAGTGGGTAAGCGAGAACCGCCGGACCGAGTGAGGGAGAGATGGACACAGAGTGAATGAAGTAGACTGCATGTATCCTTCTAATTTCTAGTGGAAGATTCATTTGGTTAGTATAGCATAAGTGTTCATGTTAGTAGTGGAAGTAAGAGAGAGAGAGAGAGAGAGGGAGAGAGAGAGAGAGAGAGAGAGAGAACAGGTAGGTCTCGAATCTTGCGACTGGGCCTCAAGCTACTTCCACCGGGAGGGGTAGCAAAATCGAATGGACCTGCCGCTACAACATGGAAATATACGCCGTCACTTGCGCTCGCCCGCTCTCGCGCCTTCGCCCCGGCTCGCCCATCATGATGGGATTGCCATTCGCGAGTATGTGTGTAGGTGTGTGTGTGTGTGTGTATGTGTGTGTGCGTGTGAGTGTCGACATTGCGACGAACTTCATAAGGATGAGCAAGATCGGACGAATCCACCACTACAACACGGGATTGTACTCTACTACCCCTTTGTGTGTGTGTGTGTGTGTGTGTGTGTGTGTGTGTGTGTGTGTGTGTGTGAGTAAGAGAAAGAGGAAGAAAGGGATAAGAGGGAGAGAAAGTTACATTTTTGTGTAGTACATCGCCATCGTCATTAGAATGCGATTGTTTACTAAATATAAAAAACATTCTTACTTCGAACGTAACGGACAAGAAATACAAATTGTATACCTTCGTTTTGTTATTAACTTATTATTAACATTGTTGCTATTGTTATTATTGTTATTATTATTATTATTATTATTATTATTATTATTATTATTATTTTTATTATTATTGTTATTATGGTTATTATTATGATTATGATTATGACTGTATTATTATTATTATTATTATTATTATTATTATTATGTAATAAACCTAGTCTGGAAGATACTCATCAGACGTCAAGTACATGTAGTCTCAAATCTTCACTAAAACTCCAAATAATGTGAAGTGATGTCTGAACCAGTATCTCGTTACTAAGAGACGAAGAGGGTGGAAGAAAGAGAGATTTCCTAATAGATCGATAGGAATATAGATAATAAAGGGATCAGAAAAAAACGACTATTAAACAAGGTTGGATATGCATGCTTACATAGTGGAGGGAGAGTAAGGAAATTCGTACCTTAAGACAGAAGGTTAACCGACCCCCAAATTTTCACCCCCATTTATAAGAAAACCAAAAGGTCATTTTAACCATACTTCACACCAATCTGTAGAGTGCACTTCTTACTAAAAAAAAAAAAAAAAAAAACATGATTCCTACTGCACTTTTCAGAGTTGTGAAGGTTACCCTGGGGTGAAAAGTGGGGTAACCTGTTAACCATTTGTGTACCTTAAATGATCTTAGTCGCCGTGCGTATAGGTGAATGTAGGTGCACCCAGTGGGTAGATTATGAAAATGGATTATCTGTTGATCGTGTGACAGAATCAACGACGATTTGAAAACATCTGAATTTTTCGGGTTGTATGTGAAAAGATGAAGTAGGCAATGCAGTGTACCTACCATTTTCCGCTGTAAAGGTTTTTGTGATCACCACGGCTGCATTAGGCGAAACCTTCAGTCCAAGTACGGCCATACTGACCGTACATTCTGTTTGGCTGAAGGTGGTAGCCCGAAGAGAAAGAAAGGTGTGTTGAGTGTGACCCACCCCCTCCTCGTTTCATCGTCTTTAACATCCTCACTCGAGGTCGAACCTTCCATTAAGGGGTTCGATCGTTTATTTTTCGCTGTCTTAGAATGCACCCGAACAAGGTCGTAGCCGGGCACCTTCATTCCTGACTGCGAATGTGGCCACACATAGCTGAGAAGAAGAGTAGATGAGTAGGGAGCAAATTAGGATGAGGGAGTGGACACAAAGATAAAAGGTGCAAGCACAGACCGAAGGAAGGAAGAATTGCATGAGCAAGAGAAGGAGAGCACGGTAAGGGAGAACGCAATCACGATGAGAGTGAAATAAGGGTGTCTGATGGGAGAGGAAGTGGGCACGTGGAAATGGAGAGACCGAGGGGGTGACGGATCAAGGTAGCGGGAAGGACGCAGACTGTGCCAGTCTGTTCATTTCTTTAACTCATCGGAGATTTTTAAACGTGGACAGTTGCCTAGGATGCATTGCCTAATGATTAAGGATTTGCCACATTTCCCAAAGCTAACGAGACTCCAGAGGGAAGTGGCTGACTTTACTCACATCCAATCTGCAGTCTTGGCAATATGGAAAGTATGTATGTGTGTGTGTGCGTGCATGAATGCACTATTAGGTCCTTTATACACTGCTTGTTTGTGTTTGTTGTAAAAGTTGTTGTACACGACTGCGTTGTAACGATCGATGTTCACAACTCGTTGTGCGAAAGAGAAAAAAAAAGACAGGCAAACCGGCAGATGCAGAGGTAGAGAGAGACGAAGGGAAGATGCGACGATTGACCCAACAGACACGGAACAGATTTTAGTGTACACACAAATGGAGGACCAACGACTCTAGAACCAGGACTCCAGGACCAATGACTCATGAAGATTGATTTGTCTACCCATGACCAATGACTCCGATGTTAAAGTTTTTTATACAGCGCCCAGAACAAAGATGGGCCTTGGAGTCATGTTCAAATTCGTAGCCAATCATGAGTAAAAAATAAAAAAAACCGATTTTTATTTTTATTTTTTTTTACAAAAAAAAAATTATGTTCGTTCGAACATGTTCGCGAGCTGTTCGCTCGAACGTGAAGGGGTGCGAAAACGTTCGTCGTGCTACGCAGCTTAGCACCATGCAGAACACTGCTCATTGTACACCTCGTCAGAACGAATCTGGAGTGGTGAAGATTATGAATGGACTAAAAAAAAAACTATCTGCTTACCTGGGGGGGTGCTTTCAGGCCATTCATGGTCTTCACCACTTCAAGTTTGTTCATTATTTTCATGTTGTACAAAGAGCATCATAAAAATCATAAACGAACCTAAAGTGGTGAAGATCATGAATGATATGAAAGCCCCCCGCCCTGTGATGCACAAAGAGTATCATAAAAACCATAAACAAACCTGAAGTGGTGACCATTATGAGTGATATGAAAGTACCCTTTCCGACCACCTGTTAATATAAACTGAAAATCATGAACGAACATGAAGTGGTGAAGACCATAAATGGTCTGAAAGTACCCCCCGCAGTCACCTGTTAATGCAACGTGGAAATCATGTACGGACCTGAAGTGATGAAGACTATTAATGGTATGAAAACACCCCCCATAAAGAGCATCACGAAAATCATAAACGAACCTGAAGTGGTGAACATCATGAATGGTATGAAAGCACCCCCCTCGGCCACCTACTAATGCAATCTGAAAATCATGAAAGAGCTTGGAGTGGTGAAGACCATGAATGGTCTGAAAGACCCCCCCCATCACCAGTCAACCTGAAAATCATGAAGATAGAATGCACACATAATATATGTATCATGAAAAATATAGAAGTTGTTAACTTCTTCTCAGGGTGGTGGATGCCGTTACACCAACGGCGGAGCAGAGGGTCGAGCAGAGACTGGGCGAGAGGGTGGAGGCATTGGTGGAGCAGACGATAGAGCAAAGGGCACACATATCTAGAGTTGGTAGAGTGGAACAAAGGGTTGAGCAAAGGCTCCGGGTGAGGGTGAACGTCAGTGTGGATCAGCGATTGGATCATGATAGATTTCACACAACACGTGAGAGGGTGGGTAAGAACGTGATGCATGATGTGGGTGGTCTGATACTGGAAGAGAGGACAAAGGAGAGGGTCAGGGTTTACCCGCAAGAGAGCGTTACGCCAGAGACTTTATCCAGTCGAGACTCTTTCTATGGGATTCCCTCGTTGCCCACTCGTGGTGTACAATCCTCTATAGGGGTAGATGTTGGGGCACATGTCGGGGAGCCACCACAGCGTGGAGCTAGGGGCGCATCGGACACCGCGTCCAGTCATGAGAGGCAGGGTGAGACACACAACTCTATCTTGACGACTTGTTCACCATTGGTCAATCCAACAGTCGTGCCCCACCAGCCCACTCCTCAAGACATGCAGTCACCCAGACCATCCAGGCTTAGTCAAAGCTCCAGTCTTTTCACGTGTCGTGGGACGTTGCACACTCTGGGAACTGACACTTGTGCGATCAATCCACTGGGCATGCCCCCGCTTCCTGCACAACAACCGTCCAGTATCATTGACAATACAAAGACGAGTCGTGCCTGTAGGAAGAGGAAATTGAGGGGGGGTGAGGCAGGTGGTGAACCAGCTCCCAGAGGATCGAAAGTCAACACTGGTCGCACTCGAGGCCGCCTACGTGGGTCAAGCAAAGGCCGCGCACAACATCAGTAGTCGTGGGCGCTAAGTGCGTTGGCAGATGTGGACATAGAAACTCCCGATGTTGCTGAGCAATTGCCCGGTGGACGTGACACTGTCAGCGGTGTGTGCACCAGGCCTCGAGCAGGTGACGGAGAGCGACGAAAAGTCTCTTCTCGAGTGGTGGATGATGCTCCTGATGACAATGATGATAGCAACAACTAAGACGAGATATCCGGTAGCGACTATGTTGAGGAGGCTCGCCTGAGGGGTGGAGATGGCGACGACTCTCACAACAGTGGGGATGAGGCGAAGTAAAAAGATGTGCTTCATTTGTATGTCCATCTGCATGTCTTTGTCTTCGGTCGGGGTGCAGTCTGCTTGATTTATGTGTGTTTGCATTGGTGACACTGCGAGGGACTTCGAGAGATAGAGAGATGCACGTGTTATCTTCAGTGGGAGTGGCGTGTGGTTCATGCGTGTGTCGTCTTCAGGCCTTGCTGCATGGGAGATAAAGATTGTGTCAGACACAGAGAGATACCGAGACATGCAGTTCGTTGTTGCGCTAAACTTGTTGCAGTGGTTCTTCACATGTTCTGCTCCTTTCAATGTTATCTTTGATTGTGGATAATGTTGATGTACGTGAACGCATGTCATGGGGGGATGAGGAGGACAACGTGCGTGTATTTCTGTGTCCCTGACTCCCTAGACAAGTGTTTATCCCAGTATGTGTGTGTGTGTGTGTCTGTATGTGGATAGAGTTTGTGCGCGTGTGCATGTGTATGTATGTGTGTGTGTGTGCGTTTGTGCGCATGTCTGTGTGGGTGTGCACGGGTGTGGAAACTAAACTAGGTGTGTGTGTGTGTACACTGTGCATAGTGTATGTGCGGTGTGTGTGTAGATAGTGTGTGTGTGTATGTAAATAGTGGATATTGTGTGCAGAGAGTGTGTGTGTGCGCGTGTGTGTCGTCACATGGAGCAGTTGCATCAGCGGCCCTTCAACAACACTTTTCACACTCTTCCTCACCGCGGACACCATTTTTTTTTTCTTTGCTCCGAATGGCCTCAAAGTTTTTTGGGGGGGGTCCTCTGGTGGAACGCAGCCTGCCCTCCTTTCTTTTTTTTGCATATTTAAAAAAAATGAGTTGTCCGGGATTCCGGACAACTCCGCACAGGATGTCCGACCAGGACAACCGGCCATCGGACAACTGGTAGTTTAGTCTGCGACGCTCTTCGACTTACAGACCTTTCTGCAACGCAACAAACACAAAATAGGAGGTATGGTGGCGAGGGACAATTCGAGGATAAACTTGGCAAGGGGACTGTAGGAGATTCTATAAAAAATCCGCCTAATCTGTGTGGTCTCGCTGCTACTAACATCTCTCTACAAGCCTATCGTCAAGAACCATATACTCACTCTGATTTCTTGATCATTGCTTCTGATCTTAATGCTCGGGAACGTGAGTTATATGGCGATAACCTAACTCTACATACCCCACAGGATAGTAATTACACTCGATATGGGGGATTCGATGTCTCTGTTTTGGAGACTGTTTTGATAAGGCGCCGGCTTGATATGCAGCGTGCCCCTTCGGGTGGCGACCCGGAACACTATTCACACGTTTGTGCCTATATTCTACATACTCCTGACCACTACACCGCTCTTGTTCGTGCCTCTGGTTCTTGGGAATTATGGAATGGCGGTGCTATGGTGCAAACTATTACTGCCATTTGTGATCTCGTGCATAGTTACCCTAACTTGCAACTGTTCTATGTCATTGACCCTATGGGCACCTCGTATACTTCCATGCCCGCCTCTACGGCTATCTCTGTGCCTGCCTCTGTACCTATCTTTGTGCCTATTTTTGTGTCTGTCTCCTTCCATGTTACTGACCCTATGGGTACCTCGTGTACTTCCATCCCCGCCTCTGCACCTGTCTCTATGTCTGTCTCCGCACCTGTCTCCATGCCCGTTTCTGTGTCTGTCTTCGTGCCTACCTCCATGTCTGTCATCGTGCTTGCTTTAGTCTTTATTCCCCCACATGATGCACTAACACGTTGTGACCTCCTTCTTTGTGAGATCACTGACAAAGTTACACTTGGTTGTGGAAAGCATCGACTTTGTCGACATCACTACAACCGTATAATTTTTCGAGCCCGTTGTCGGCAGGGATGCCACCTGTATTTGGATTGTGAACATCCTCTGCATCCAGATGCAGTATGTCCCATCTGTGTCTACGAACGCTATAGCGAATGTGCACGTAACTGTGATGGTGAACGCCCCACAATCGCCATAGCCTGCAACCGGCATGCCCTCTGCCGTGCATGCTTAAGAGGTATGCTTGATGCTAGCCGCTTTGGCTCTTGCTGTGACGAAGTTGCTTACCTGAACAGTTTTCGTCCTATAGATCAGCAGGAGGGATGCTACCATCGCTCGCATCCTTATGATAATTGTCGTATCTGTCGTGAGGGTCTTACTTATACGTACCTTGCACCCTGACAAAAATGTGCAGATGCGTTGAAAAGAGTATATAAGAATATGCAAAGGTGGGAAATCCTTCACTAAAACTGCAAAACAGTGAAGAATGCAGTAAAAGAAGAACAAGAAGTTTGTGTCATTTTACTTTGTTTGTACCCTGCGCCCTAACACCCTCAAAGAAAAGTCCGAAGGGTCAAAATGAGAATAAAACGTGAAGAAGGAAGTTCAGGTGCATTGAAAAGCGAACGTGGCAAACTCTTCACCCAAATTGCAAAATTATGAAAAAGAGAAGAATGCGGTAAAAGAAAGAATATGTTTGTGTCACATTTTTTAATTTTTTTTCCTCTGCCCATCGATTTTCCTTTTCTGGTTTTCTTTTCCTTGTGTTTAACACCTCTTCCTTCACTCTGCCTCTTTCCCATAGTGTGCAAGTGGGTTGTCATGGCATAGTACGTGGATGGGGGCATCTCGTGCTCAACTTCATCAACGTGGTGAGCCTTATATGTTAGAGACACGGTGGAAGAGGAGTTAAGAAAAATGAGAAATTGAACTATTTCAATGTGTATTTGTTTTTGATTTTTATCCTTTGTTTAGTGTTATTTTTTTCCGTAAAACACTGAAAGAAATAAGAATACAATGATACAAAGAAGAAGAGGACACTATTTTATGTCATTCTAGATTTTTGTTTCTTTGTCAGTCTGTTCTTTCATTTTTCTTTTCTTTGCCCATCTTATTTTTTCTTCTACCTCATGTGCTTACGCTCTTAGTCAATAGTATGTGACAATATATATATACTTGTAGTTCTTTGTTCATGCCGGGAATAGTGGGTCGTAATGCGATGGTCACGTGACTGTTTGTGAGGTTGTACCTCACATGGATACCGGTTAGATTCTGTTAGTTGTTTTTCTTTTTCTTTTGATTTTTTTTTGTGGTTGTTCATGATCCCCTATTGGTGAGGCAAAGCGTAAAGTCGTGGTCACGCGACTGCTTGTGAGGTTGTGCCTCACATGGATACCGGTTAGATTGTGGTAGTTGTTTTTCTTTTTCTTTTGCTTGTTTGGGCGGTTGTTCATGATCCCCTGTTGGCGAGGTAGAGCGTACCCCGTATTCTACTAAAACGCCCTCGTAGATAACATCCTCACACTAACACATTAAAGAATGTATCGAACAAGATTCAAGATCAAAGCGGTGTTTTTGTTTTCCACTACAACTATTCTGATATGAACCTGATGTTTTTTTATTTTTCGAGTTTTTAGATTTTGTCAAGAAGCCGACGGGTACGAGATACAGCAAACTGAAAGACATGCTTACACTGACACTTCTGAAAATGTATTTAACTACATTCACGCAACTAGCAGTTTTGCATTTGTTTTTTTCCTATAAGTTCGAACAGCCTCTGCCTGTCCTGCTACCAGTACCCCCAGGCTCGCCCAGGCTCGACATACCGGTCGCCTGAGGGTCGGGATGCATAGCGGGGTAAGGTACTTGTGGTTTAAAATGTGTTATAATGGATAATGAACCTGATTTCCGACAAATACAAATCTCCATTAATTTAATAGAGTCGTCACATATAAGGGTCCATAAGTAAGAAAATTTTTGAACCAGCACCTACATCAAGCGCAGCGTTGATGTTTACAGTTGTTGAAGTTCTTGATTATCAAGGTTCTCAACTTCTTTCATTTGTGTCTTTGAGGTGAAGGGGCAGACTGAGAGGGACATTGGGTTTTGCCTCATACTATATTGTCGATAATTGCTAGTATGGTTAAGGTGAGAAAAAGGAGGAAGTCGAGGGGGGAGGGGGGGATCCATAAGCATAATCACTCTTTGAACCCCCACAGGAGTTGGAAGGGTTAGTGAAGCTATGATATGTTGTGGTGGTATTATCATTATACACTGTACTCAGTTGGGAAGGACCGAAGTCATGCTATTGTTGGAGTATTTTTTATCTAAAAGGTTTATGTAAGGGATTCTAACAATTAGGGGGAGGACAAGGGAATCGGGTTTGAGCCACAATAAGGGTCTGATCCTTCTCTTTGTAACGCAACTCTACAACTTGCAGGTTTAGTACTCCGAATTGATATCCCTATTGTCGTGATTCAACATGTATTATTGGTCCATCCTTTAAGCTATGGGGAGAGAGGGAATCCCGAGCGAATAAATGTGAAAATTTTATTCGTGAGTTTGGCCTAACATCTCGTTGATTTCCCTTCAATCATTCTGAATATGGAAAGCGTGAAGTTGACACGTGAAGAGTGGTTTCTTTTCCTTCAATTTTTTGTTGTGTTTTAACCTTTGATCTGTGATATGTTTTACCATTTTAACCAGATAGGGTATTGTTACGAGCTTCGACATCGTCTTACCAACAAAATTATTCATTTTAACCCCTTTGTGTATTCAGACGAGTTGATAAAAATGTTGATTGTGGGTCACCTCGTGCGGTTTTCCTTTCGATAGAGGCAATTTAATTCCTATAAAATTTTATAATATCCTTTCATGTGCTCTATATTTTTAAAAATTATCACCTCAAGTGGTTTTTCTTTTAACAGAGACAATTTTATTCCCAACAATTTTTGTAATATGCTTTCGTATGCTCTCCATTTCAACAAAAAAAAAAAATGTCCACTAAGTCTTATTTCCTCAAGCGGGTATTTATATTTTATAATCAATCATTGGACTTACATTTTGTAGATATACATATTTCCTTTGTTCCTTTCCACTCTCATTCGCCATGATTATCTCGTTCTCTAATTGTTGATGTTCAGCCTTGTCTAACATTTTGTTAACAATTATACTTTTGGCAATTAATATTCAACAATGTTGAGTGGTGCATGAGGTTCCTGTATGATTTTCGTTTGTGTTTCATCATTTCTTTCTTTTAGGGGTAACTTCAGTAGCATCACAGAAACGAGTTATAATTGCAGTATGGAGCAAGATACAGTTTGCAATCACACTTCGGGCACCCTACCTGACCAAAATGCTTGGTTGTATACTTTGTCCGAACTGCAATTCGAAACTGTATCTTGTTGGCCCATAGTGCAATTATAACTCGGTTTTGTGACTCCTATATAATTTATCATTTCTTTTATTTTTTATCACTTATGTTCTATCAACTTGCAGCAACTAAATAACAATATCTCTTTGTTTTATACTTCTGCTTAGACCTTCAGTCTTAACCTGCATTTGGACCAGGGTCACCAGCCCGTACGTACGGAGGTCCCTGGGCCGACCTCCGTACGTACGGGCGTTCAGGGTCCGAACCCGAAGGCGTTCGGCCCCCTCCAAAAATTAATTCGGGGCAAAAAAATATTATTTATTTTTTAAAAATATTATTATTATTATTATTTTGAGTTGTTTATGATGTGAGGTACATGCCTATAAATTTTGACGTCATTTGGCTCAGCCAAAAAAAAATTAACAATCTCCATAGATGGCGGTGTCAAAACATGCTCTTCCACGTTTTTTTTCACTTTTCACTTTTTTTTTTCATTTTAGTTCGGGGCCTAAATAATTTTATTAGTTTTTGAAACTTTTTTGATGGCTTTTGTATTATCTGAAGTATACATCTGTAATTTCCAGGGCATTTGGCTATGCCAAAAAAAAATCGAAAATCGCCAAAGATGGTGGTGTCGAAATATTTTTCGTATTTTATTTTATTTTCAAATCTGATTAGGAATCTGGATGTAATGCTCAAACAAATATTGTTTATTTTATTTTTCTTCATAAGATATATTTTTTCAGTTTTTTTTTTTTTTTTTTTTTTTTTTCCTCATTCGGCCCGAATGGTCGAACGCATCCCCAAGAGGTCCCGTACGTTCGGGCGCTTGGCCCGTCTCGAACGCCTGTTACCCTGATTTGGATAATTTTTGCTCTCCCGCTTTCGAGGTCTGACAAACCCAGCAGTTGTGTTGTTGTGTCATGCTTTCGAGTGATCTCCATTACCTGACCCCACCGGTTGCACCTTTAAACTCTGAATGGTCAAAGTATTATTATATTTGTTCATGATTGTTCTTGGGGGGGGTGTTCTTATCGCGACCTAAGCGTTATTTTTTTAACTTTATTTGGTTTTGGATTCAATTTGCTTATTATGACTTTTATTATTTTGACCTTCTTTTTTTTATTGTGTCAAAACAAACCTAAGTATGAGGCATGTTAGGGAAGGGTTAGATCCTAGTACCGCCGTTGTTTTTTGCACCCTCACTTTTTTAATTATCATTTCATTCTCCTAATCTGTATGCTTATATAGTTATTGTGTATATTTGATTGTTGGACAAATTATTATATGTGATTGTTGCACAAATTATTACAGATCCTTCTTGATAGCTACAACGTTTTTTGACTTTTGTTTTTTTTTTATATCCAATAACTATTTCGAGGTGTATCAATACGGGTTTGGTAACCACCGTTGACTATCTTAAGTGTTGGATCTGTTCATATTCTCCCTGATGAATAACTATTTTGTTTTATCATTTTTTTGCTTGTTCAGTATTTTTTTGACTTAATTGTTTTTTCTTGTTTAGGTCATTTCCTCCTGATTCACTTTGAAGTTACCGTTGTTTCGATGGGTTTTATTTTTCTCAATTTTATTCTCTATATAATAGTGAATACTGCATTATATAACACAACTTTTTTTTTCATCTCTTTATCCAAACTATATATTTAACAATCATTGTCAAAAGATTATCGAATGTCAAACAGAAGTGTGAAGTGGTGAAAAATAAGAATAAGGTAAAACATCCATCATTATTTTTTTAATTGAAAAACTAGAAATCACAAAGTTATGAAACATATAATGGTGAACCAACAAATAACTTGAACGTATTGAGGCCGACTAACTAAAAAAATTGTGAAATAATAAATAACAGACACAAATTGAAGGAAAGATTCAACCACTGCAGTTGCGTTAGACCTATGTTTTAGGCATTGTAAGAAGATTCATAATGGTACAAAAATATAAGTGAAATTTGGAATATGAGTTAACTTGAAATGCTTATTCATAAAACTATCTTTCTGAATTTTAAATTATTATTATTTTTTTTAATAACTAATTTAGTTTACCGCCCTTTCGACATAAAGTGCACTTACATGTTTGAGTGAAAAAATAAGTTGTATTATCCACAGTTGTAAGTTATGTATAGCATAAAATAAAAATAATTGCATTGCGTATGACAATCATGTCATTCCAGTGTATGTGGACCATCACTTTTATTTTATTTTTCTGATAATAAATCCAATATTGTATAAAATATAAATTACATATAGTGTTATCGAGACACTTTTATTTTTATATATAAAATTTAAATAATTTTTTTACGCTCAAGAGAAAGGTAAGAGTCATACGTTTTTTTTTCTTTTTATGATTCATTAAATTATGGTATTTTTTTATGTTTGTCGCTCTTTCATGATTGTCTTACTAAATACTGTTTAAATTTTATGATTATCGAAGTTATTCAAGTTATGCGCACACCTTTGCATATGAGTTTTTTGAAGGTTTCGTCATTTAAATTTATATAAGATAAATTGAAACATGTATAATTTATTGTTTTTTTGTGTATAATAACAATAACGTTTCTTATTAGTATCCCATAATGATGACACATATATATATTTACCACTTCATGGTTGTGCATTTTCACATAATTCATGATGGTCAGCACCTAAACCATCTTGTGCATAATTGAGGATTTTACGGATCTTATAATATTTAACAAAAACATTGAACGGTTGGGATAATCGATGAGCTCTCTAATTTTGAGTATATAAATATCGAAAATTAAGTTGGGTAAGATTAAGAAATTTTACCCCTAATTGAAAATGTAAACGGAGTAGAGACACTCGTTAGTAATAACGAGTCTAATATGTGGTACTTGTACACGAAGGAGGAGGAAGTTGACTTTGCATTCGGAAATAATGAACTTGTTGACCCAATAGAGATATTATCGAACTGGAAGGAGGTATGCATGAGACAACACTGGGATACAAAAGACAAAAAAAAATTAAAAAATGCATGTATAGCATTGCATTGGAAAAATATAACTGAGCGAACAAGTTGTGATGAACTACTATGGTCGAGTGCGAGTATATTATTGAGGCAAGACCGTAGTAATACTTTTAACAGTCGTAAAGGTAGATGGCACAAAAATGAAAGAGTTATTCATTGCAAGAGAAACGTTATGGGTATAATATGTTCGGCAACAGTTGTACACTTTCAAAATTTATTAGAAACCGATGTAAAATCATGAAATAATAATTGTGATACTGTGAGAAAAAACAATAAAAAAAACTTAGATATATAATATTGAAGAAACATAAGATGCACATGAAAACAAAGTTCCCACAAAACTGGACAATCGTTCCAAGAAAAAAACGTAAGATCGATCAACCAATTATTCATGAATGAAAACACAAATAGTTGCATAAAACTATTCGGCTTCACTTATCGGAGTACGTGATTATATGCTTTCATGCTCAGCCGTAGCGTAACCACCTTTCTGGCCAATAGTACATAGGTAGTGTAGCGCTATACGTCCAAGATATATTTATAGTATTCATCCTATGAGTAATGTTTCTCAAAATCACATACTGCTCGCTATTTTCAAACTTCCTCTGACGGTTTCAACCACTTTACGGAGAAGCAGACCACTTTGAAAAAAAATTACAAAAAATAAAAATAAATTTATTTAAAAAGAAAAACTAAATAAAAAACACGTTAACTCCAAAAACTTAAAAAAATACCAACATCTTATAAGTCTCGAATACTGTGGCGTCAACACCGAGTTTCGAGTTTTCGAGATCCTACCCTTTGGAGTTTCTGACAGTTGTCATCAATATCGATGCTCCCTAGATGGCGGCTCCGTCGTGATTCCTCTGCAAAAAATGTTTATAGGATAATTTTTTTTTGTCCGTTACAAAGTCTGGGTCCCACTAACAAGTTACCACAGTCGTGATCTCCGGTTGGTGCTACGCAGTTCTCTTTAAGGTACATGTCATACATGTGTAAGTGACAACTTGTTTTCGCTCAGTAAATGTAAGTCTATTGAATTTTAACCATTACCCTGCAAGCGAACAACATTATCAAATCCAGTCCCGTAGTATTTCATATTATTTATCAATTACGTAGCCGTTTTCCTCCCAAAACTCTTCCACTTTTTACCCCAGCGAGAAGGGTTTTTAATGAATACCTCTTCAAATTTCTCTTCCACATTTCAAATTTCTCTTCGTAATGTCAATAAATTAAATGTTGTTGTCATGATGTTCGTGTTGTTGTCTTGACACTTAATTTTCAAGTTTGACTAAGATCAAACACGTTACCTACAGTATGATAGCAAATTACATCAATTATTTTCAATAAAGTGTTCGACATTTTTTCACAAGTGTTATGGTTAACAATTTATATAAGATTTAGTCAAGTATATATAGTTCACACTAGACAAATACTTGTTTTATAATACAGAGAAAAACCCGAGACTTATAATACAAGTAAATTTTTACCTTAATAAATGTTGTCACAAAATGAATAACATATACATCACTTTCATAACGTTTTTTTCATTAATTACTTTGCCGGTTTATCTAACACGCGATACAATACACGATTGCATTTTCTTTTATAGCTTACTAGTTACCTTCCTTCGTAACCGGATCCAAAACACCTTTGTAGTTACACTCAAGAAACCTTAAGAAAAACTGATATAATAAGTTTACAACATAACGGGGATTTAAAACAAACTAATATTATTTTACTAATACAAAATTTGTTTATGTCATTCCAAACTCAGTTGGTAAGGCACGCAAGTGGCATTCAGGAGGTGTTGGGTTCAATCCCGATTGGCCTCATGTACCTTCCTGGTCAAGCTTGGCGACCGCCACCTAGAGATATGTCGTTGGTCCCCCCGAGTGGCATTGAGTAGAGACTGCTGATGTTCATAGGGGGAGGGGACCGGAGGGGAGGCACAGGGACCGACCCATCGAAAAAGTTCGGTCCTGATGCTACCGGTTGACCCCTGGCCGGTATCGCCCACCTGCTGTAGCAGGTATCACACCTATTGGTGGGTGCAACTCCCTCATGTTCCCTCGTTGGAGGCTTGAGCACGGATGTGGCTGCTACGGGGTTCCCCGTAATACTATAATGACAATAAAAAAGGTCTGAAAGGCCGTCCTGTCCAGTTTTGACAGGTAATTGAATTGGTAGGGCTTAAAGAATTAACCTTTTAAAATATATATATATATATATATATAATCAGGGTTACCTGACCGAACGTTCGAGGGCCCACGGGCTGGCCCCCGAACGTTCGGGCGTTCGGGGTCCCGTTCGGGGGCCGAACACCTCCAGGTTTGGCCCCCGCCAAAAAACATTTCGGGGTCTAAAAATAAGTTTTTTTTTTTGAATTTTGTTTTCTGAGTTCTCTATGATATAACCTACACGCCTGTAAATTTTGAAGCCATTCTGCTAAGCCAAAACAATATTAAAAATCGTCAAAGATGGGGGTGTCAAAACGTGCTCGCCCAATCACTATTTTGTTTTTTTTTCACTTTTAACTTTTTGTTTTCACTTTATTTCGGGGCCTAAACAAAATTATTATTTTTTGAAACTTTTTTAATGAGTTATTGATTATGTAAACTACATATATGTAAATTTTCAGGGCATTTGTCAATGCCAAAAAATAATTAAAATTGGCAAAGATGGCGGTCTCGAAAAGGTGCTGGCACACTCACTCATCTTAATTGTCTTTTTATTTTTTCTCATTTTTATCATAGTGTTTATTTTCTGTATTTGATTTTTAATTTAAATTTGGTAAAGAATTTGGATGTATTGCCCAGACAAATGTTGTTTAGTTTATTTTTCTCCATAAGGAATTTTTTGAAAACTTTGTTTTTTTTTATCCGCTTTCCGCCTGAAAGGCCAAATGCCTCCCGAAGGGGTCCCGTACGTTCGGGCGTTCGGCCCGTCCTTAACGCCGGTAACCCTGTATATAATAATAATTGTGTAGTAAAAAATAATTACAAAAAAAAAAATTGATTTTTTTTTGCATATTCTTATAAGGTAGCGAATCCGAATATAAAGCAGATCAATTTTAACCAAATTTTTCAATCCAAATAAAAATTCCGGATTAATTATGAATATAGAAAATCCGACCCTGCGAAATACATTAAAAAAAAAAATTGAAAAAAAATTAAGTCGTTCATATTAACGACACGAACAACTTTTGGCTTGATGTCATCTTTGATATCTCAACCGATATGAAGATAAAAAATAAAATAGTAAAAAATAATAATATTTAGATAGAAATGATTAAAATGAATTAAGCATCCTCCCTCTAAACCAATGTATTCCCTATCTTACCCACTTTGAACCCTTTCATGCTCTATCAAGCTTTTCATGAAATAGAAACGTAATTTTATTGTATTTTGTATGCGCAATATCACTTTTTTTTTTTTTTGCTATTTTTTTATTATCCGGATGTTTGGATAATCCTACCCCCAATCATCCACCCAGATAATCAGACCAAATTATTCAACCAGATAACTCGTGCTACCTAGGATTATTTATAATGTACAATAAATGTACCAATTCATAAGAACTTATGAGTACACTAACAATGTATTAAATGCATACAAAATGAGGTATATCGATTACGTGTCAATGAATATAGAATTAATGACGTTTATGCTCTAAACTCAAAAATAAAAAATGAATTATTACACGAATTGCAATTATGATATGCTTGTTTAACGAAAAACAACAATGATACATAATGTGATAAATATTGAAGGAAAGAAACCCCTCTTATTTCACTCACAAACCATTTGCTTATCAAGTAAAACAAAAGACATTTTTAACCTTCGTGAAAGCGACGAAAAAATGCATTCATGCCATGCACTGAACAAAAAAATGGAAAAAAAAAACAAATTCAATTATTGAGACGATCGTAAAATTAAAAACATCGACTTAATTGTCATTGACATGGTTATATACACATTGGTCACATCGACGACTTGACCCCCCTCCCCCCCGCTATTATGATCGATATTATCTCGCACAAACTTCAAACTTTCGACCCGCACGCGAGCATCAGCATTAAGGAACCAACAAAAAACCCTCGATCGTCATCGACAACACTTTGAACTTACAACCGGAGCACGCCTCGGTGTCTTCAACCATCAATTGTCGCGAAATCTTTCCCCCTCCACCGTTTATCTGCTAACCATAATGAATGAATAACCACTCATCTAATACGTTGTGCGGTTAGACATGCACAACTTCAACTTCAGAAAACCAATGTTGACGTCGATACCTACGCTTTAGCCACATTCACAAGCGGTTAACGGGTAGCTGAAAATTCAGGAATGAAAATTCCGAAGTGAGAGTTTTGGGCAGTCTGAAAATCCTAAATGATCCTGAAGTGGTGAAAGCTCCGAAAACCCTGAAAACCACCTGTTTAGGCAGGCTGCATCCTGAAGTGGTGAAGTGAGAGTTTTAAGCAGTTTGAAAATCCTGAATGATCCTGAAGTGGTGAAAGGTCCGAAGACCCTGAAAACCACATATTTAGGCAGGTAGTATCCTGAAGTGGTGAAGGGTGTCCTGAAGTGGTGAAAGGTTCGAATACCCTGAAAACCACTTGTTTAGGCAAGCTACATCCTGAAGTATTGAAAGGTATCCTGAAGTGGTGATGAAAAATACGACTGTTGTTAACCTTCTCTTTCCACATTGGCATCATCACATATGCTTCAATTGCGATTGCAGCCCTTCAACCAGCGCATTGTTGTCTTCCCCCTTGGACCTTTCCTTCTCCTTCGACGATGACGAATGAGGCACACGTCATCCAAGTAGCACGCAACAAATCCGATGATTGAACTTCCATAAACAAATGTGCACGTGGCTGTATTTGCGTCAACCATGTCTTTGTTTCTCTCCTTGTCATTTGTAATGAGGGCAGTCCCTATCCAGTCGTTTTTTAGCGCATGGTCAAACTTCTTCAACCCAACGTCCTCGTTGAAAGAGACTCCATAGCTTGCCCAGTCGGGGATGTGTTTGGCGTAGCCGCTGAGTGACAAGTGTGGCCTGCGGAGGTGATCCAACACCATGTTCACAAAGTTGACAATGTGTCTGCGCTAGTGGAAAGCGTATGGCACCTCTGTGACGAGACATGGTCTCACGGTTAGCATTGCTTAGTGCCACGCCTCCTTGTGTGATCGTACATCGTCATCTCCCATGCCCATGATACACATGCACGAGGCTAGCAAAAGGCGGCGCTTGTCCTTCATTCAGTCGTTGTTTGCCTACTCCCCTGTTGGGAAGGCGCTCCAACAGACGTTATAAAATCACCTCTTATTAAGCCGCCATGTCGTTATCCTCGGGCCTGAGTTCGATCTTACCCCGATAGACCACAGCGGTATATGCATCCCCAGCTACAAACTATAATAAACGACCGTGGGGTAGACCACCTCCGACCGCTCCATGTAGTGCCACATTTCCCTTGCCACATCCGTAGCATAGACTGCGGGATGTATGACTTGGCGTATGTGAAGTCTTTTGACCGCGAGGTAGACTTGATAATCCAGTCGTGGATTTCCCTTATGATGGTCACATTCGCTCTGCTACTCCCTCGTAAAATGATATTTTTTTTAGTGTCAGGCCGACAATCTCAAAGGGCCACACGTCGTTAGGCACGAACATATTAAGTGTCGTTGGGGGAGTGGCTTCTACCTCACCATTGGCAAGGGCGATGAAGTACTTCGTTGTGCTGTGGATGATGCAAGTGATGTGCCGCCAGGATCCCGTTGTCCAGAATGACTTCGCCAAGTGCTTGCCAACATCCACTTTGCACTTTTTGTTGATCAATGGCTCATTGTCATTATTGTCAAAGGGTATGCGCTCCCGCTGTTGGAGGGCCCGACATTCTGGCCCTCCGCGGTGTGTCAAATTTGCCACGTCAGGTTTAATGTTCAAGCCTGCGGGGTAAAAAATACCCCATTAGCATAATCAAAGGGAACCGCAGCCCAGTCCGATTTGCTTCACGGTAAGAGGTTGCGCTGCGGGACAGAGGAGAGTTTAGTGCACATATTAGCCTTGATAATAAATAAAATAAAAATAATAATAATAAAAGAGGTCGGTCTAACTGGCGGCGGTACTCACGTTCGCGAGGCTTGGATCCAGACCAGAGGGTCCCTGTCGGGGCTGTATTTCTGTAGTCGGGTCTGGAAACAAGCTCCACCAGCGGGACTGCCATACCTGGAATAAGCGCCAACGGTAGTACCGTCGGACCTGATCTACTTAGGTAGTACCTTCCTTGTTTCCACGAGCGTGTACGTGCGTGCTCAGGTGCCACTCGTCAATGGGCACAGCAGCCAACTGTCGGCCCAAGGAAACGGTCACTTGGCCATTACAAAAGGGACCAGGGTTTTACTTTTGGGGTTCAGTCTCGACATGTACGCAAGGCGAGCAGCGAGCGAGACTTGTCGGGCAGCCAAAAACAAGCGTAAGTGTCTGCAAACAAGGATGCAACTCATCTCATGTGTGACCAGCCCAACTCAAGAGGTTGAGCTTTATAAGCTTTCTAATGTTATCAACATTTTGCTATGATTGAAGAAGCAAACATCAGTGCTAAGGTTGATTACCTGATGGCAGATGCCCGCATCCTTTTGATACTCGAAGAGTTGTCCTCATGGGACTTCTCAGCCATCGCCGCACAACACAGGGGATCTCCCCTCTCATTGATTATGAGTTTGTTTGGCAGGAAAAAACGAGCGTCGAAAGGCGAAGGAGGAGTTGTGATCAACTAGCTGCTTGTACCACTAATGATCGTGAAAGAGTATGCTCATCGAGTACTCGTGTGCCTTTGTGCTACCTACACACTTGTTCTTTCTTTACTATAAAAAGTCGCAGAACACTCGTCCAGTGGGCTCAATATTCCTCTTATTGCTTAGCGAAGACAGACCCATGCTAGCACGGACGAGGTCGTTAACCTCTTCTAGGACGAAAGCGGTGCAAAGAATGGTGGGATAGGTACCGAGGTGTTAGCGGGGGATAGGTAATCAAACCAAATCGACAGCGGGAAATGCGCTGATTTGTTCCAGATACGTTATTCAAGCAGGCTGGTCAATCCAAATGAGTCCCAATATTAAAAAAAATATTTATGAATTCGGTGCAAGGTCGAGCCAGATCTGAGTGATTACTCAGGCACGTTGGATTTTTCAGCAAAATATGAGGATTAATTTTGAATGCCCTTGGGCATAATCAACGAACAGGTGCGCTCAAATACTCTGTTTAAAACGCAAATATGATTTTGAGATGCATATGGCTATAATATGTGGGTGGTACATTTGATTTCCTAACTACCAACAATCTGCGGCCAATTAGAGAGCAATATTTTGCCCTTAACGTACTGGCTGCTCAAAGATTATTACCCATTTTGCGGCATATTAACACGTCTCTGTTGGCCAATCACAAGCGGCGTTAGCTCACAACCCTTAGTCCTCGCTCCTCTCGTGCTTGAAACGGTGTCATGTTGAGGCGATCCTTGTAGATGAGTGAGAGAGTGGCTATGTGGATTCTTACGAGCCTTATGATAAGGATAACTTCATATGTGGACTCATACAGCGAGTTCCTCGTCATGGTAGAAATGATCAATACAATACGAAACAATCACCCTATGTTCGTGATGGTTGAATGTGCCTGACTCGTCACCTACACGTCATTTGTGTAGAAAAAAAAGTTTTCTGCAACTTGGGAAACGGAATGATTTTCGCGCGGATTACGAGGTTAATGGTCTGTAAAACAATATATCTCAAACTCCAAATATTTATTCAAAGATCGGACCATACACGATTTAAAAAGACCTGAAGGCGCCCGTCTACACCGTTCGGATTCGTGAATGGTTGAGTTTTAGACATAACCATGTGAAGCCCAAGGAGGGTGATGATATAAAAAAATATGGTAAATCATCTTTTGACCTATTGTGGCTGAGAGAGAGAGAGATGAGGAGAGAGAGTTTCAAGTGTATGCAACACACTCAATAGTAAACGCAGGGAGACACACATGCACTCAACTGCACGACCCATAATTCAGATAGACAATGTGAATGAATGTGATCAAGTTTCTGGGTCTGATTCGTTCACTGTTGCGCGGCTGTGACTAGAGAGGGAGAGCAGTTGGTTGCTCTGTCTCCTCCGAGGTTGTTTCAACTGTTTTAATTATTTAATTATTTGTCTATATCTATTGAGATCCTTTTATATATATATATACATATATATATATATTCTCTCTCACCAACCAATCACTTTAGTACCAGGCATGCCTCCAGGATATGAGATAAGTGAAAAGGAGAGATGATTAGAATCGAAGAAGATATGGAAGGAAGGAAATAAGAGGAGATTGAATGAATGATGGAAAGGAGGAAAAAGTAGAACGGGAACGGTGATGTTCAAGTCTCCCTTTGTATGTTGGAGCTGCATGAATCCCATATAGTTGTCCACGGTCCTGGTGCATACCAAGCGGGTACTTTGACATGTGATAAGGGTACGTTAGGCCTTGATAAGGGTGAGATAAGCTGCTAACTATGGATGAGCGAAGAGAGAACTTGCGGATGTAGCGAAATTTCAAAAATGCCACTACCCCAACTCCGAATCCCCGAAAAGCTCATCAACTTCACTTATCAATTTCACCAGTCGGCTGTTGGTTGCGTGCTAATGCACCTAGATGTGATTGAACCATACGTAAATTGTGGCACATGAGAGAGAGAGGGCATCACCCAGCCACAGACTCCAGCTCCAAGGTGGTTGTTGCATCAGGTTGTCAAGTACTTCAGTTATTTATTATTATTATTAATTTTATTCACTTATCTTATGATTTATTTATTTATTGAATATTCATCCTCGAAGCTTCGTCACATATGGTGAGACTGACCAATGGAGGACTCCCAGAAACAGAGCAATACGGGGTTGGAAGAGATTTGTAAGGGGCAAGAAAGTCTGATAAAAAAGTTATTGTACAAGGTTTTCAGGAGTGTTCGAATCAAGGGACACTGTTTCGTTTTTGGAGACCTAGCCAAAGATCAGACGTCGTCGAACTCACAGGAACTTAGTTTTGAGCACGTTGACCGTTTGGATCTTCATTTCAACAATTCTTAGTTATAATTAAAAATAAATGTGCGAGCTTTAAATTCCCGGATAAACGGTTTTCTTTGTAGCACTATTGAACAGGGTCTGCATAAGTCTGAACCCCGTGTTCTACTCAGAAAGGGGCTAGGTCGGGCTGCACCCCTGTGTTGTATTCAAGCAGGAAATGTGCAGGTTGCATTTCTTGGTTGTATTAAAGCAAGGAGTGAGCAGACT
>BFEA01001010.1:127659-142529 GCA_003427395.1 Chara braunii
TTATATGAACAGGGAATGAGGTGTTGCTACCCTCTATGCAGTAAATACACTGAGACAGTTCTTTGGTGCACCCTATGCAGCATACGTGGGTGAGGKCTCGCCTATGTGAGAGAGAGAACCATAGGAAGTAACACACTCGATTTGCGTCACAAAGGAATTACGAGCAGCGCTATGAAAATGTGCTTAGCTTTAATCACAGACTCTTGCTGAAATACACGTGCTTACATTGGTACGTCTTGTCCGTGAGCTTGAATGGTCGAATACTTGGTGTGGTTGAATCTGATACGAACCGCTGGCCAGGTGCATGCACCTCACATATATTTATTTCGTTCATCACGTGGCTGACGTAAACACAAGTGAGCCATACATGGCAGTGCACTACATTCAGTGGATACTCTCGTGAACATGTAAGCTGGAAGTGAATGTATCTGGTCGCATGTAAGCCTATGCGAGCAATGTTTAGTGAGTTATGATGGTGTTACATACCACTATTACAGTACCCTGTGAGACTGCAAAGCAGTGGTGTACTAAGTTGGTACTATATAAGATAAAAAACAACGTAGTTTGAGCACACCAACAACCTGTAGGGAGGTGCCACTTAACATAATGCTAAAACATTATGAGGATGTAACTGCAATACGATGGACAAAACCTAGGATACCATAATAGAAAATATGAGATCGGGACAATGGTGGTATGTTGTGCTTGTACTGCAGTAATGCCAAGGTGTGTTACGATGACAGTGCACTACGCGAGAATGGAAGCCACATGTTAAGCTTGTGCTATTAGTCACTGAGCTTTCCGGGAACACGAGAAAGTTGAGAGTAAGAAAACATATAGAACATGATTTTCATAAGGTGAAAAGGGTGTCTACGAGTAGTAAGGCATAATGCTTAACGGTTTGACAGACTAAGGACCAGGGTTCGACGAACTACAGCCTCAAGTCTATCAAGACGCAGTAATAGTAAAGTTGGCTGACATATAGTCCCAGACTAGAGAGTAGGAGAAAACTCAGATTTGAAAACTCAATTCACACTGTGAGATCAGACCATCAAACTAAGACGCAGATTCAATCTATCATGTAGACTCATCGGAAATCAGAAGTAGCAACACGACAAACTCAAGTCAAATATCAGTAATCAGAGTCGTTTCATGTCAGATTTCAACATGATTTTATAGCAGTTTCCGGGTCAGTGTTCAATTCAGTCTTTGCAGAGTTCAATGCAGACTCGATGTAATCAGTTCAGTCTTCAATAATTTCAGTTCGGATTCAGTGAACTTGGTTTTGTTTCGACAACTACAGTTCAATCTCAAAATGAAGATCTAAGTGAGGTTTCTCAAAAAGAGT
The DNA here is from genome assembly GCA_003427395.1 of Chara braunii. NCBI lineage: Eukaryota > Viridiplantae > Streptophyta > Charophyceae > Charales > Characeae > Chara > Chara braunii. The sequence goes on from BFEA01001010.1 coordinate 129,008, forward strand.
TTCAGTTCAGTTCTCAATGCTTTATCAGCGACTTCATCTCACTGACAGTTTCAATAAGCTCAATTCGGCGGACTTAATCTCTACAAGTTCAGATCAGTTTTCAGTGTGAATTTCAATAAATTCAGACTAGCCGCAATGAGTTTAGTTTCATCTTAGAATGTTCAACTCAGTTTGAGTGAGTTCATTTCAGATCTTGTGAAAACAGTTCAATCTCAGTGTCCTTAAAAACAACGTCATTTTTGTCGCACTTTTTCCAGTCAGACCACTTCTGGCGAACAAGTCTGGGTCAGCATAAACTTTGAGCTTTGATCAGGGTCTTTTTTAATCCTTTTATTGCTTTTGCTATTCTCATTGAGTCATGATTCTCTTGGAGACCACGATTGCTTACTGTGTCTAATCTCTTCATGTGTGAGGTACAACACTGGACTGGACAATGAGATTGACATTACTTGACATTACTTGTTGGAGAGAATCAGGCTTGATCAAAGGTATGCTTTATCAACCCTTGATACCCTTGACAAACCGAGAAAGAAGAGAGCAAATCGGAGGCAGAGGGATTCGTTCATCATGAATGTTGATCAAAGATGCATTGAATGAGTTTTTTTAGCTCACTTCTAAGGAGAATCTCAACAACAGGTTAAAAGTGCGAAGAGTTGCAGTCTATGCTGATGACATCACTATTAAGAGGACCACTGGCTACGCCTCTTTTACTTTGTGGTATGGTCGGTATGGTAATGTGCCTATTGAAAGCATACTCAAAACATGGTTAAAACATGGTTAAGCCAAGAAAGTTGCGGGGAATATTATCTTTCAAAACTTCTTCAGATCAGAATGAGACAGATATCAGAAGTTGATCAGGCAGTTAAGGATGTCGAAGAGAAAATGGCAACCAGTAAATTATCAGATCAGAAAAGATGGAACAATACAAGGTACATAAGAAAAGAGAAACTAAAAATTGATGACATTGTCCTTCTGTTTGACAATTCTTTTGAGACTTAGTGTACTAAACGTTTGGAGCCCAGATGACTCGGTCCATACCGAATCACAGATGAAGCAGAGGGCAAAACCTATGAAATACCTAAGATGGATGGCTCGAGAGTTCATGAAATGGTATCAGGTTCGATACCCTGTAAGTTTATTTTCAGATATCATGATCTGATACCTACAATGGCCTTTGAGAAAGGAAAAAGAGGTCAGTCATCCAGTAAGGGAACAATCACAGAGAGCTGAGAGAAGTATAGTAGACAATGAGACTGCAAGACTGAACTTTCAGCAGATTCTGATCATTTGTGCATTGTTAATTTGGTATGTCAATTTTCAGTATATAAGTTTTGACATGAGTAACTAAGAGAACCTTCAGACGATTCATATTTATTTCTACAGGTGAATTAATTTTTTAATTTTTGCAGGTGACAAAACTCATTAAATTAAAGTATCATTGATGTCGAGTCATTGTCGATCCACGAGTATCAGATCCCTAAGAGTGGGGAACAACTGTGAGGTGCAGTTGCTGTGAGAGAGTGATGAGATATCACCTTTCTAAGTACTGATGCGGTATCAAGTTCAGAGAACTTGTGGTTGTGGCACGTCAAAATGTAATCAGTATTATTTCTATAATGAAGAGACAGTTTGACGGTCATAAGAAGTTCAACTTTACTTTACAAAGAAGTTGTCAGTAGAGGGACTTCATGTCTTTTGACTAAGTTGTCTATCCAAGAGAGTAATCATGAAGAAAGGCATAAAGAAGTCCAACTTTGCTTGACCAGAGAGTTGTCAGCAAAGGGCCTTCGTGTTTCTTACTAAGTTGTCTATCTTTTATCTCAGATGAGGGAAGAGACCTCTCCCCGACGAGTATCTTGATACTTCCTCGAGGCTGATGGGAGGTCTCTTGGAAGCATTTTCATATGAGAGAAGAGACCTCTCTTGGACGAGTATCACTGTATTTGTTTGAGGTTGGCGGGAGGTCTCTAGAAAAATTATCAGATGAGGGAAGGGACCTCTTTGGGATCAACACTTTGTATTTTCTTGATGCTGAAGGATGTCTCTTGAAAATACTATGTTGGTTGTTATCTTGTTGTTGTTCACTGCCTCTTGAGACTGAAGAGACGTTTCAAGAGAAATGTTTGTCTTGTTATTTGGGGCATGGGCAGTCTGCTTGTGGGTTTTGACATGCTTGTTTGACTGTCTATGCTTGGGTTTTTCTTCTCTAACCTAAGGTGTCGTTCATTGCCGGGCCTAGCAAGAGCCTTCCCGCAATAAGTTGCAATTTGGTGGGGTTAGCAGGTCCCCGACTCGAGTGTTGAATTCCGTAGTTGGTTGAGGCTAAGACTCCGGGAGTCTGGCCTGTAAGGTCAAAAAGGGTCAGTTGGAATCCTACCTCAGTCAAAGGTTGCAATCTAGTAGGTTCGCTAGAGCCCGAATCATAGTTAGACCGGGTCCTACGTTCAAAATTTGGGCAGGGCAGACAATGCCCTAGGCCAAAAACTGGTGGGTGAGTCGATCCCTGACCGCAGTGGTCAGATCCGGGTATAGGACAGTGGACTGATGGGAGGTCTGTTGTCATAGGGTGACCAGACCCGCTATAGTCTGGGTGTCCTGGCATGAGGCACGCCAAAGCGTCATCATACTCGAGCAGTAGGTATGGTGGTCCTGACCTGGAGGCAGGTTACAGGGGCTATCAAGACAAATGGTCTGATTAGTCCTGGCCTGAGGCGGGCTGAATGAGGGATGTCAGGCTGACATCAGGTCTGTCACTCCTGGCCAGTGGTGGGTCGAAACCAAGGCAATCGATGACTTCTGGGTGTGAAGAATTGTTAGTACTATTTATATTATTTACTGTATTATTATGGGGTTTATTTTATTTTATTTATTTATTTGCTGCTTTACTATTGCTTGTTAGGGAATTTGCATGTTGGGATTATGTTTGGTGGTTTGTGAAACTTGCTGTTTTGTAGGTTTAACCAGGTTCACATAAAATTTACAGATCAGAGAAAGAAAAAAAGGCTTTCGGACCCCTTTATTTGTCTGAGAAGTTGAGGAGACGTTGTCGAGCGCATCGGTCTCGCAGGGGGACCCTCCAGACCGCGTCACGCCAACAGAAAAAATGTGTGATTTTTCATCGAAAGTTTAGCGTAGGTCTATGCATGCAACCGAATGTTGATTGTGTGTATATTTTCTGTTCGCCTCGGGACATGTCATGTGGTACACAGGAAGTGAAGGAAAAAAATAATTCTTGCTTATGTAACACATGAGATGGTATGCGGGCCTGTGTTGAACCCAATGTTGGCAGCGTGTGTGTTAGTGTTGAACCCAATGTTGGTAGCATGTTGAAATTTTGTTGATCAACTGTTGAACATTGGACGACATGTTGAAGTCGTGATGGGAGGTGCACCCCCGCGATTCCCCAAAAACGGTCTCACAACGCATTGTGGTGAATTGCGATCATTATTGATGTTGCCTAGTTACTGTCCGTACTCGTATTCCTCTTCCATTTTACGAAGATACTGAAATGTATGAAGATATTGCAGTCTGGATATGTGCATTTTGTCCTCTCTTCCACTACCTGAAATATAGTATCTTTATTGGTTCACTACCAGGGGCCATTTTTCTTTTCTTCTCACCGTCGTGCGTTTGTCGTGGCTCACACTAGTGAACCACTTCATATACATTTTCTGCACTTATGATGCATGTGGCACGAGATCTATGGTGATTTTGTCTTTACTACTTAGTTTAATAAAATAAACAAAGGAAATTGACAGTCAAACCTATATCGACACAATAAGCTAAGATTGGGTAGGACCACTATTGACCACATTCTTTGTCCATCAACCGTGAAAAGGTAGTTGTCAAGAACACTTGCATACAACCGCTGGAAGCTACAAGTAAAAGAGGGTGGATGACTTTTATTATTAACATATAGCTACAACATGAAAATGGCGGACGATCATATTATTCCGCAACAAACAAAGAGATATGTGCATTTTGTTATGCATCCCAGTACCAGGAATTGACTCACGTCATTGGATCACCACTACGACCCATTTTTTCTGTTCTTCTCTCCAGTACCTGAAATTGACTCTTGTCATACATCCATTTTGTCATGCATCCCAGTAGAAGAAATTGACTCTTGTCATACATCCATTTTGTCAATCATCCCAGCACCGACATAATTTTATATAAAAAAAAAAAAAAAAAAACTGACAGCCAAACTGGTATCGACACAATAAGCTAAGATTGAAAAAGACCACTATTAACCACATTCTTTGTCCATCACCCTTGAAAGGTAGTTGTCAAGAACACTTGCATACAACCACTAGAAGAAACGACTAGAAGAGTGTGGAGGAATGTTATTATTAACATCTATATACAACATCAAAACGATTGACGATCATATAATTCCGCACAAACCACAAGATGACTCTGATAAATACAATATGAACATGGCGGACGGTCGTCATTGTCAGAATTAGTCTCATGATAAATACACACAAAACATTCATCGAAACTCGCAAGCAAAACTTTGAATCATCTCTCTCTCTCGCTGTCTCTGTCTCTCTCTCTCTCTCTCTCCGCATTTGTAAAGTCTCATGATACATGCCACATCTGCAATGTTGGTCTCCTGATAGATGTCACATAAATACATCGCGTATTAAAAGTTCGACCGCCCCTAGTTCAAGTACAGTGCACTGCTGCATCGCACATGCCGTCACGAACTCAGTATTATACTCTTGCAATTGAAGTTTCTGTCTCTCGTTCTCTCCCTGATTCGATGCCACGTGGTTTCGCAATAACTTCAAACTCGTAATCATCTTTAGTGATAATTGTGACACGAGCCGCATTGCTTTGCCTGCTGGGTGTTCCTGCGTGGAAGAATGCCACAATCTTTTCTGCAACCGATGTTGTGCGATCAAGCTTGAATATTGAAAAACTCATTACGGTGGTGCGATTACGCACTGACGCCACAATATCCTGCTTAATTGATGCTAATTTATGAATCTGCTCTGATGCTTTGTGTGTCTTCTTAGTCTGTTCAATTTCATACCGCACAGCAAGTTCTGCAAATGCCAGTTGTTGCAAGGTCACCCCGACCCCTCCATCATCCCTTCGCATCTGAAAAACTTTCTCTATCGCTGTCTTTAATGGTTTTGCACCCCACGGATCATTGCCCAGTTGTCTCCATGACTTGTTTGTCTGCATCTCTGCTCGCAAGTTCTTGCGCGCTTCCTGTTGGTGGTTCATTTCTGCACATCGCAAGAGTGGTAGCCCTTTCTCTGCCCAAAACCAGTGTATCAACTGCCATGTTATCTCTCCTCTCACCGTTGTAATGACTTTGTTACATTCCACCAGCACTGACCGCACTCCTATACTATTCGCATACATACTGAGTCCCTCCTTCACATTTCTCCCTAACATGTTTGCTGACAATTGTTGCTGATTGCAGAGATTCGAAGAAGTCGTCTTCCGAGGGGTACATTGTTGCATCCTTCGCCGCAGTGAATGCATACGCCTTTACGATTGAACGAAATAATCTATCCTTTGCTTTCTTAGGAAAATGTAGATTGCCTATGTCGCTTGTTTGCTCGTGGTGTCCTCTCTTTCTTTGTATGTTTGACGGTTCCTCGACAATGTCGCCTCCTAGAGACAACGGACAGACGTAAAAAGACAGCAAACAACGTACATGCCCAGACAACACACGATTTTGTTAATAGTTTTGTAATATTTCTTAACTCTCTTTGTGCATCATTAAAAGGACGACATATACGAGGTCTGAGGTTGTGAACTACTGTTTTAAATAATGCACTTACGTTGTTGCAACGACGACTCCTTGCGCACCAACTGCTTGTTCGTCTCAACTTTTTCTCCTTGCCCTCGTCCAAGTGTTCTTTCACTTTTACATTTTCTCTTCAAATTACTCCGTGATTTCTGGTTGTCCTGGTCATTGCTGTAGTATAAAGTTTCCTCTTCTTCATTATTGTTCACGTCACTGCTTACACTGTCGCTTTCTTGTTGTGCGTCACTCCCCTCTTCTTCTTTTGAATCCCCTGTGGTCTCTGATTCACTGTCACCGCCCTCGTCGTCTGTTCTCGCATTTTCCTCGCTTTCAGAACGAGAGGCGTCCTCCATGGACCGCTGCGACATGTTGTCTTCCGCTCGTGTGCTGCTTTCAACAACATCCGGCCCCCTCAAATCAATTATTTCGATGTCTTTGTGAACTTTATTTACTCTTCGCTTCTTCTTTTGTTGTGTTTCCTTTGTCGCGAACACATGCAAGTCCTTGATCTGTGAAAGACTTTTTCTTTGGCGCTTTGGGTGACTTGCTCTCGCGCCTTGCATGACCCTTTTTCGACTTTGGCGTCACAAGAGGTGAATCCTCCTGTCCTTTCGATCTCTCTCTGTCCGTCTTTGTTGTAGGTACGGTAACCAATGCACGCTCCCTGCAGATCTCATTCTCCAATCGTCTATTTGATTTCTCGTTCCCGCTTCGTCTGTGTCTCCGCTTTGCTATCTTTGAGTCGGACTTTGATGAGTTTCTCACGCCTGATTTTTTCTCATGACGCTTGACGGATCTGCTTAAATCCCCGTACTTCGGCCTGGGAGTCATTATCAAGCTATACGACAAACATCATTTCAAAGACACGTGTTTTAGGCACCACGGAATGTCCATCATTTTCATATTTTCGCAACACACACCTTTTTATATTCACACACACACACACACACACACACACACACACACAGACGCCAAGGTCGAGAGACTCGGAGAGAGAGGTTTACATACCATTGTCTATTGGGAGCACATGATAAGTATAGTGATGACAGTCTCGTTTTTCATATCACGTTTTTTTGCTCGCATTTCCTTTGTGGGGCACACCTTTCCTCTTTGATGTGCCCGTTTTATCCGATGTGCGACCCGCTGCCCTTTCCTCCCTCCTCCTCGCCCCCTTTTCTTCTGCCCTTCTCTCATCCTGGACGCCTTTCAAAAACACGGTCCACTGTGGTTTCCACAGCGCATCAGCGAGGCTCATGTCCTTCACGTTTATTGTCATCCTCTTCTCGTAGATCGCGAGCTCATTTGTATTCTCCATGAGATGCACGAGGTATGCTTCAGCAGCCTCCAGGACTGCACGCATTTCAACCAACTCGAACCTGATCCCACGTCCAGGTGCCACATCTTTGTTAACAATCTTTCGTACACGCCTCAAGAATGGTGTGAAAGGCTAGCAAAGATGAACAGTGTGTTGCAAGTGGCGAATTTCTGCTAATGTAGCCTGCCAAGGACGTCGTCGCCGCTTTGCAACCCCGACTTTTTGCTTGGTTGGGACCGTTGTATCCCCCACAGCTGGTGTTTTGCCCTTGCTTTTCGACACGCCACACTTCTGCTGCTTCTTCTTCTCCCTCATCATGTCGTCTGACCTTGCAGATGGTTTCGCACCCCCCATTCTTTCTTTTAACCTCGCAGATGGTTCTACACCCCCCATTCCCTGTTCTAACCTCGCAAATGGTTCTACACCCCCCATTCCCTGTTCTAACCTCGCAGATGGTTCTATACCCCCCATTCCCTGTTCTAACCTCGCAGACGGTTCTGCACCCCCCATTCCCTGTTGTAACCTCGCAGATGGTTTTGCATCCCCCATTCTCTGTTCCACATCACCACAACCTGCGTCATTCAAGTTTTCTTTATCGAGCCTCTCGACATCTTTGTCCCCATCTGGGCTCTCCGCCTCTGATGAAGAGTGTGTCCCCTTATTGTGCCCACTTCTTCGTTTCCAATCATTGCACATTGTTTGCGAGTCCTCCTCAGGCATGTACTGGATGTAACGCAACAGTCCATCTGTGTATGTGACATGAAATGAAACGCCAAGAGGGTTTCTCATTATCATGTTGATATCTGCGCCACAGTCGTATGTCATGGGACATACAACTGGCAGCCACCCGAAAAGAGATGCACTCCCGTGTCTGCGACGAATTGCGTCCAGACAGTTGTTTGGCGTGTCCGTTCTAGCATCCCCTGCGTCCATGAAACCCGTGATAGACCACATCTCCTTGTTTGGATAAGTGTCATATCCCACCATCACCACATGACGGTCCTCCGACCTTATTTTCGCCCAACATGCCGTTGCGTGTCCCACTAATGTTGTCTTGTCCTTCACCCGTGTGTTGCAAATGGAAACACGTGCAAGGACAACCAGGAATTGCCAATGTTCCAACAGTCCTGCATGCATCCAACCAATGGGAAATCAGTGACCACAGTTCAACCTTGCCGCCATGGTCGTTTTGCCATCTACTATGGCTGGACGCAAGAGGCCTAGAATCCACTTAACATTGTACCCGTATATGTGAGACGACACGTGTTCATGCAGTTTGCTCAAATCGATGACACTGTCTGAGATGTCATATTCTGGCCGCAACACCTGCATTGTCACCATTGGGTCCCATATGTTATAGCATTGTCGACAGTATGTAGCTTGTGTTCCCATAGACAACTCGTACCTCACGCTCTCAGCCCCTCTGAAAACTTTGTCCTCCGACAACTCCATGCGCACAGGGTGGGCAAGTGGTGGACAAAAGTCACCAGCTTTATGACCATCATGTGTCATGGCATCCCTCTCCTGTGCAGACACCTCTCTGTCAAAAACTCGACATCTGAACTCGTCATTGATGTACGTAGTCTTCCAACAAGTTCCCATGAGATCACGCACAAAAATCTTACAATGACCATAACGAAAAGGAATTTGTGACGGCACCCACCCCCATTGCACATCCCTTCTAGAATTGTTGACATCAGATACAACATTCATTTTTCCTGTGTCCTCTTTCATCACCCATGACTCACGACAAACCACACCATCATACAAGAAATCATTGAGCCGTAAATCACCCGCCTCCCAAAGTTCATTCCACATGTTGAGAGAATGATATGAGACATCTGACAGGGATGCACTGTCATTGAGCCTGATCAACCTGTCCAAAACTATGGCCGCAGTGACATTGCATCATGTCAGCTCCGTGGGTGGTTGATAAGGAATCCAACTTCCTCCACATTTGAAGGCTAAGCAGTGCTCACCTCCAATGATGCCAGGTTGTATACAGCCAGGTTCCTAATTGATAGCATACTAAAAACATTCCCCGACATTCGTCCTTCGAACATTATCGTTAGGCACAATGCATAACATACGGGAGTGCGATGTCCCGACATCTTGCTTGTTCGCCACTTCTTTACCAGGCACGGTTGTGCTGTGGCTGTTGCAGCCTCTCCCAAGTTCATCATCATCTCCCATCACCATCTCCTCTGTCCCAACATCCAGTGTCGCCCCTACGCCACACTCCGTCTCCATCCCCCCTTCTTGTGCATTCGTGCGTGTCTGTTGCGCCAGTGTCACATCAGCTCCCGCCATGGCTTCCACCATGTCTTTTGTTCCAATGCCGATGGTCTCTCCGACCGCCGCGGTTGAAGCATTTAATCCATCCATCTAGTCCACGAGACATGACATGTTTTGTGAGAAATCATTGTTGCGAAAACTGTTGGTGGGGAGAGAGAGAGAGAGAGAGAGAGAGAGAGAGAGAGAGAGAGAGAGAGAGAGAGAGAGATGAAATGACCCTCAGTACCATACTGAATTCCGGGGATGTAACATGATGTTGTGTGGCGAATCGGTAGCTGGAAATAAACAGCGGATGACGTGAAGGTGAACACACCATCGGGGACGTGAAGACACCATTGGGGACGGTTGGCTAGTGCGTGTCATTTGTACACACACAAAACCGTAAGGGAGAACACTTGGCCTCCACTAGTGAACCGACTTTAACATATAGACCACTCCTGATCGGAACAAGCCGAGCGAACTGCTGACAAACAGTCGGCATCAACACACCATCGGGGACGTGAAGACACCATTGGGGACGGTTGGCTAATGCGTGTCATTTGTACATACACAAAACCGTAAGGCACAACACTTGGCCCCCACTAGTGAACCGACTTTAACACATAGACCACTGCTAACAACTGACAAACAGTCGGCGTCAACGCACCATGGGGTACAACACGACACCACTAGGGACGGTTGGCTAGTGCGTGTCATTTGTACACACACAAAACGGTAAGGCACAACACTTGGCCCCCACTAGTGAACCGACTTTAACACTTGGATCACTGCTGATTGGAACAAGCCCAGCGAACAACTGTCAAACAGTCGGCATCTACTCACCATCGGCGGCGTGAAGACACCATTGGGGACGGTTGGCTAGTACGTCTCATTTGTACACACACAAAACCATAAGGCACAACACTTGGCCCCCACTAGTCAACCGACTTTAACACATAGACCACTCCTAATCGGAACAAGCCGACTGAACAACTGACAAACAGTCGGCATCAACGCACCATCGGGGACGTGAAGACACCATTGGGGACGGTTCACTAGTGGGTATCATTTGTACACATACAAAACTGTAAGGCACAACACTTGGCCGGGTTGGCCCCCACTAGTGAACCGACTTTAACATATAGATCACTGCTGATCGGAACAAGCCCAGCGAACAGCTGCCAAACAGTCGGCATCTACGCACCATCGGGGACGTGAAGACACCACTGGGGACGGTTGGCTAGTGCGTTGCATTTGTACACACAAAACCGTAAGGCACAATGCTTGACCCCCAGTAGTGAACCGACTTTGACACACAGACCACTGCTGATCGGAACAAGCCCAGCAAAAAACTGACAAGGTGTGTGTGTGTGTGTGTGCGTGTGTGTGTGTGTGTGTCTGAGTGCTGGTTGGCTTGCGTGTGTGACTGTGACTGTCTGAGTGCTGGTTGGTATGAGTGTGTATGTAGTTCGTTCGTTGGGTTGCGATCAGATTCACACAGGACAGTCCTAGAATGAGTATGCCATACGACTTTCTCCGATTTCACAACACACTTCTACTGATCCACAGATGGACAGACATGATGAGTTTCAACCTTCCATCATATGAGTTCGATGAATCCGCACGCCACAATGTGATTAAAGCATGAAACTGTAGTCGTATGTTTTTTTTACCTGTACTTCATTTTCGTCTGGGTGAACTGTGCAAATAATTTGCTAAGACAGCAAAGGAAAAACAAGTTATCAACAGATGCACATGAATCCATGAATGTCCAACCTTTTTTTTTTTTTTTTTTTTTTTTTTTTTTTGGGGGGGGGGGGGGGGGGGGGGGGGATGGTTTTGAGATATCAACACTTGAACTTTACTGCGCCCTAAATGATTCAAATTTGCAGTATTTTACTCATCTGCTTCATCTACTTCGAGCGGAGTTCGAACTCAGGGCTGTATTTCCACAGTTCAGCGGTGTATCAAATGAGCTACGACAACTGATATCCGTCCATATATTTATTTAATTTATTTATTTTTTTGTCACTTAAGAGCCACATAACTAATGACATAAGTTAATTGTTCCCTAACCAATCACCAAACTTGCTAGTCTTTTGACCTGAACTTACTAAAATACCCTGCTCCTTAAAAAAAGTAATATAGAATTATTGTGGTATTCTTTTTTCTTTTTTTCAAAGAACAACCCGAGCAGCTGCTAGGGGTGCTGATAAGCGCATGCATCACTAGCGCTCTCAGAAAGGATCCATGTATTGGTGGGGAGCAGCACCAGCTGGAAAGTGGGTCCAGCTCTCGGGAGTTGTCCTTAAAAAAACCCTTTGTCTGTGTGTTTGAGATAGATATATATATATATATAGAGAGAGAGAGAGAGAGAAAGATATACACACACATGCACGCAGATTACTAACAACAAAATAGAAAAGAAAGAGAAACGATAAAAAGAAATTGGGCTGGATCGGGAATAAAAAAAAAAAAAAACGGAATGAAGAGCATCGTCAAAATCACACTCGAAATGTGCAAAATAAAAATAAACTTCCCGCTACATGCACCTCTCTCTCACACACATACACAATACACGGCCTCCTGATGAGCCGTTGAAAGTCCAATGAAACAGTGTGCCACAATCATGCTTTCTTTGAGTGTATAGCGACTATGACAACACACACAACACAAAACACTAGAAAACGAAATAGTCGAGGTGTACTTGATTTCTTGGGATAGTTATATTTACTTTACCAGTTCATCATTTTCTCCATCCAGAACAATGTTCCTCCTGAGAGAACAATGTAAAAAAAATTAAAAAATTAAAAACAATCCGCAAAAAACTTCAGCACAGTCCATATTGCCAGAGAGACTTGAGTTGAACAGAATCTCGATACTCAGCAACAACCAGCACCCACTCAGAGAGGATGAATGATTGTGCAGACCCAGTGAGCTACAACCTTAATCAGTGAGTTAACCCGGTGAGTTACAACCCTACCCAATGAGTTAACCCGGTGAGTTACAGCCTTATTCAGTGAGTTAACCCGGTGAGTTAACTGGTGAATTACAACCCTACCCAATGAGTTAACCCGGTGAGGTGCAGCCCTTCCCAGTGAGTTACAGCCCTAACCCACGAATTAACCCAGCGAGTGAGAGCCTCGGTTATCGGTTAAGTCACAGCATTGAGCAGTAGTTAAAAAACAAAGGGAAAAAAAAGGGTACCTTTTATTATAGAGTTGGAAATCAGGTCCCGCATTCCTCACATCCATGGAACTCAATCAAATGGCTCTCCCCATCACAGTCGCAAGATCTTGAAACAACGACATTGATTACTTCCTTGTCGGAAGAATGTACAGCTCCATGACAATGCCAAAAACTCTTGCTGCGTTATCCTAACCCTGCCGTCTTTCCCCCGAACACAAAGCACCCTCGTCATTGCCGCATTCAAAAAAAAAAAAATTCGACGCTGGGTGGAGGAAGGTGGTGTACCTCATCTCATCCTTCATCCTCCAATGCTATTTTTCCAGTTGTTTAGGAGGAATACCAAGGACAAGGATTTTCCCAGCCGTCGAGACATCGCGTGAGACCAGGTACAGCCCTCCCTGCGGTATGAGATCAGGTACACACCTGGGTGGGGTGTGAGACTAGGTACACTTTTCCTTGCCGAAGACAGTAGTTCCATAGTTACATACATGAATGCGTATCTACGCTGGGGGTTGCGATCCCACTGCCTGGCCCCTCCCTATATTACTGCGCATATCTCCTGTATTATTCTCACGATTAGAACACACCTGCTGACCTGTTGACCTTCCTCTAACAAGGACAGCTGCAGTACTGAAAAAATGCAAGAAGGAAAAAAGAAAACACAATTGCGGTATTGAAAAAAGGAAAAAAAAAAAAAAAAACCAGTTGCGGTATTGCCTCATGTGGTCCCTCGATTACAAGACATGATGGGATATGGCGGGTTTTTAGTAACTTTTTTACCCGTTGGAAAAAAATTAACAAAAAAAAAAGTTTTTTTGTTCTAAGGATCATACTTTCCCCAAGAAAAACCTCCCCTGATCCGCAGGCAGCGCTGGGGATCGGACTTTTCTGATTAGATCGCATGTTTGGATGATGAGGAGGAGGAGGGCAAGGAAACAGATGGAAAAGAGAAGGAGACGGAAGAGGAGTGGCGG
>BFEA01001010.1:142586-182091 GCA_003427395.1 Chara braunii
CACAACCATGGGAAGATAGACACCCATGTTCTACGGACAAACAGGTCAGCAACAACCGATCAACGTACCCAAGACGTTGGGTCATGAAAAGCAGGAACTAAAGAAGAAGAAGTAGAATAACGAACGAAAAAAAAGAAAAAAAAAATGAAATGTGCAAAAGGAGATAGAATCTACCGAACGGGGATGCGAGGGAGTGGAGTCGGTCGGGGGTTGTTTGGTGGAAGGGAATGTTAGAGGGGGGCCGTCCCATGGATGGGGGGCTGTGGGGTGTAGGGGGTTTAGTGTGTGTCAAATCAACAGCGACGACATGTGTCAAATCAACAGCAACGACACAGAAGATGGCAGGATCGAAAAGTTGAAATTGAGATCCCAATACAAGATGCGGGCCTCAAGATTCGAGCGCGACATGACACGTGTCAGATAGCCAGCAACAATAGAGCAACAGAAGATCACAGCATGAGAAAAGTCCGAATGGAGATTCTAACACAAGATCTCGATCGTGACACTTGTGGCGGCGTGACCGTACACAAAACTGCCATCGTCTACCCCTAGGTTAAAATCGGCAAGACCAGTAGGTTGGAAAGTTAATCTATCCCGTTAATTTTCAGGGTCTTCCCCCGAGCATAACGCACCCTGAAAATAAACGTATACAAGGTATGTTTCCAGCCCGATATAGTCAGAATAAGGGTGCGTTGTGTCCGAAAAAATACCGTAGTATGATAGTGACGTTCATCGCAATAACATCACTTGTTCTATTGTATTCCACGAACATAACGCACCCTGAAAATGCATGTATACAAGGTATGTTTCCGGCCTGATACGCGATGGATGAGGTAGATGCCACGTGGAGAGTTGTAGCAACGTAGATGGTATGTATGAGCAACACACGGCATGCAAGTGTGAGCACTTTGCCAACAAAGTATAAGACAAGACAAGAAAAGCATGAGAGGCAAAAAAAAAAAAAAAAGATGAGAGGCAAAAAATCGTAGTCACGCAGACGGGGTGATTAATCTCCCTGGCGGTTCTCGGCGTGCATGTCGCAGTATGTATGAGCAACACACGGCATGCAAGTGCATGTCGCAGTATGTATGAGCAACACACGACATGCAAGTGCATGTCGCAGTATGTATGCGCAACACACGACATGCAATGTAGATAGGACATGTGTTAAGCCCATACACGTCAGCATCGTGGTGGCGAGGTGCAAGGGGGAAAAATGGGTGTGGGGGTGGGATCTCTCTCTCTCTCTCTCTCTCTCTCTGTCTCTCTCCACCCCCCCTTCTCTTTGCCAGCCAATTCCGGGGTTTGCAGCAGGAGGAGAGGTTTGGGGGAGGAGGTTGGGGAGAGCGTGGTCACATCGGGCTGCTGGGATGAGGTGAGCAGACAATTAATAAAGGCAGCAACGGTTGGGAGCTGTTTGGAAACGGTGGTTTGTTTGACTCAGCTGCACAAGGATTGGGTTCTCGACCGATTGGCATGGAGGGTTGTGGAGAGTGAAGAGGGATAGGCGTAGAGAGAGAGAGAGAGAGAGAGAGAGAGAGAGAAAGTATGGTCTTCTATCTCGTCTCTCAATATTGACTTCAGCCACAGACCTACCGACGTGATGGATTGAACGATAGGCTGCGGTAAAAAAAAAAGAGAAAAAAAAGACGATGGGGTGAGCTTATCCACAGTGGCTCTACCAAGCATTCGCTCACACACGTTAGTGTTGACAGTAGCAGGAGAAGGAGGAGGACGAGGTAAGGAGGACATAGGAAAGCAATGGAGGTGAAAGGCACTGAAGGGATTCAGACAAGAGGACGAGGGAGGAGATCCGGAATAAAGCGATGGAAAAGGCGGAGGAGGTAAGGACGAGGAGGAGTAGGAGGAGGTAAGGAGGAAAAGGGCAAGTCGTAGAGAAGAAACGACATGCAGTGATGAAATATGACCGTTGGATGCTGTATGAAAGTTGATACACGGATTTGTGAAATGAGGTAGGGGGAGATAGAAGGAAGAGAATGGAGAAAGCCTACCTGTTCTTCGTCGTCCTCGTCTTACTCTTGCTCGTTCTCCTCGTTGCAGGTCTCGGTTCGCATATGAATCCGAAAAGCTCTCCACACACAGCGTACTCCTCACCCTCTGCAGCGTCTTGCAACACAGTGCATGGCCAAAAAGCTCTCCACCATAAAGAGGGCGCAGTCCTCCCTCTCTGTCTCCACTTCCCCCTTCTCCTCCGAGTCGTCCTACTACTACTTATCGTCGTCGTCATTGTAGGAAGAAGCTTTCCACCATGAACAGGGTGCAGTCCTCCCTCTCTGTCTCCACTCCCTCCTCCTCCTTGTGCTTCTACTACTGCTCCTGTTCTCTTACTACTTTCCCACCTCCTTGCAGGAAGCTATGGCAGACACAGCAAACGCGAGAACCACAGCGAGCAAAGCTGAAGGCGGCAGCAGCGATGTGCAGTTGCACTTCAATGCAAAAACAAGTAAGAATTTCGAACCTCGGCGCAGGGCCTTTACCGTAGTGAGAGGAGAGAGTGCGCACGAATCCCACCACGTTTCGCCCCAACGAATACATTGGGGCTAAAGGGAAAAAAAAATAAAAAAAAATGTCGTAGACATTCCGCCGCCCCCTCATTCTTTTTCGTTTTTGGAATGATGCTGAGCGGGTGAGGTCCCACTACCGCTCCCGGATTGGATGAAGGTGCTGAATGTGAATCAGTTTTGGACACAGATGCAGAAAAACATTTGAAACCCCATTTTATCGTGGTCTCCAGAAACGGAAGCACATCAGGGGCTGGCTCCACTACACAACATACTAAATGCATCTGGACATGTCGGAGATCTGATGCATACAAAATGTTTGGTCAGTGAAAAAAAAATATGGTTCATTGTGTAGTCGAGATACTTTTCGAAGTACGAGTACTGGAGGGAGGCCCTCATTCATTGAATGCAATTCCACTGGGAGCGCTTCCCACTGTGAATGCTACCATCAAGAGTCTGGTGCCGAATACAACGTAAGGTCATTAGGGGCCGATCCGACTACTACTGTTTTGGGGGAGAACCAATAAGAACTGGGGCTGTTCGTGGTGGGTATTTGTCCAGGCGGACGGAAGGTGGACACGGGAAGGGACTGCAGGGGCGGTCTTGTCCCTCGCGAGTCCATTTGTGCGGCACTATTGCAGACCCCCTTGCCACCCGTAATGGTACCGTCACAAATCCAGCCAGCTTTCTCCCGTTCAGGTAGGCATGCTCGATTCCCAACGACCCGCCCTATTGGATCTTATTTTATCACACAGTATTCACGACCACGGACATACGGAAGGCGGACCACCGGATACCAAGAAAATGGAAAAAAAAAAAAAAAAAAACCTTCTTTTTAGATACATGGACGGTGTTGGCTTCTTCTGATTTCGGGAAGTTCTTTTTTGCCACGGGATTTGTAAAAACCTGCCATGTACACATTCGTTTTCACTACCTCCCGAACTCGACGGGAAGACCTGCAAAAAAGCAGTCAGATCCCACCTAAACCCAGTAGGCTACGCTCCGTACTTGTAGTCAGGGGGATGCATTATTGCCAATACGGGAACACCTTTACGGGGGACACCGGACAATGACAGGTCGTTGTGCCTCCCTGACTACCCCTCCATGTGTGGCGTAGGGAGAACATGTATCGCGGTGGCTCGGCACAACTTGGTGCACAGGACAGGAAAGCACACTTGGCGTGCAGGGAAATAAAGTATCACAAGTTCGCTAGTGCGGGCCATTTGCAACGACAAGCCCCATTCTGTAATGGCTCAATAGGCCCGCACTAGCGAACTCCCACAGTGACAAGCATGTTGTTGGACGATAGTAAAGCGCGCGCTGGATAAATGTTGAAAACATGTTGAAATTATGGTGGCAATGTTGACAACTAGTTGGCACCATTGTTGAACATATGTAAAGTGCCGATACAAACAGTTGACAGGAACCCTTCTCCATACTCAAATGTTGAGTTCAACATTCTAGAAGTTGAAAAACGGAAGGAATTTTCACACATTTTTTCTGTTGGCAGGATTTTGCAGGACTTGTCACGTAGAGAGTTTCGTCGCTCCGGCCGAGTGCGTCAGTTGTACCTCTCGCGAGCCCCTACGATAGGACAGGGTCACGCGAGACACGCCTTACCTCCACCCGCAGGAGTTGTCACCATCGCTTGAGTGGGCGTATCCCCGCCGAGCTACCGCACCACGTGCGGAGACTTTTCGTATGCAATCGCAGAGGTGGCCCGACCGAGGGCCTTTCTCGTTCACTGTAGCATTCGGGGGTACGCCCACTCAAGGGATGGTGGCAGCTCCCGCGGGTGGAGGTTAGACGTGCCTCGCGTGACCCTGTCCTGTCGTAGGGGCTCGCCAGAGGTACGGTTGGCGCACTCGGCCGGAGCAGCGAAATGCTTTACGCGACAAATCCTGCAAAATCCTGTGTGACGCGACCGGGAGGGTCCCCCTGCGGGACCGATGCGCTCGACAGGTGGCGTTGTTGCCGGGGATGTCGGCTGCCTACCGGGGTCCTTAAGTGAACGAACCCAGGTTAAGAGCAGGTTGATGATCCAAGCAAAACGACAAAACCCTATGTATTGGATTGTCCTATATATGAGAGACGTACATGGTATATAAGCTATGATACTGATGATAATGTATGTAGTAGGAGCATGTGATTATAAGTATAATTAGGATTGTATCTATGACTCCGAATAGATACAAATAATTAGTGAAAGAATGGTTAATTATGCTTAGAAATGATACGTCTAGGTACGACCTTGAGAGTTGACGAGCTATTAACGGGATATCTTTCTTATTCCCAACAGGATATAGAGATGTCGGACGCGGATGAAATCGAGCGGGGCCCAACAGCTACGCCGGAGGATTTCGTCAAGGTGATCGAGAAAAGAAAGTTAGCACGACTGCAGGTACTGAAGGTTGACATCTTCCTGTTTAAAGGGGAAAGGATGTCTGAGTGGTTGGAAATGTTCGAGCAAGTCACAAGCGAAGGGTTTGAGGCAGACAAATTCAAATTGCTGCCCAGATATGTCTGGTGGGAGATTCGGCCTGAGATAATGAAGGTGGTTGCTGGAGCAGCAGGAGTTTGGGCGAGTTTCAAGGAGGAAATGCAAAAGCGCTTCAAGCTGGGGGATGGTCTGCTAACGAAGGCAGGCCTGGAAATGTTACATCGGAATGAGTTCACCACTGTGGGCGCATTCACGACGACTTTTGAGAAAATGGCAAGGAACGTGTCTGGGATGGTGGAAGAGGAGCAATGCGCAACCTTACTAGGGCACTTCATAAATTGGGAGGCCTCTGCGCTAACCAAGAAGGGTGCGCCAGGGAAGAAGTTGACATGGGCTGCTATAAAAGAGAGTGTAATAGATAGGGAATTGAACCAAGTAGACCTCTTCCAAATGCGGCAGACAAGACAGAAGAGAAAGGTCTTGGACGCGACGACAAGTAACGGGCAGGAGCTTAAGAAAGTTGTGGAGGAGGTAGTGGCCCAACTTGAAGCTACGAAAGAAGTGAATGCAGCCAAAAGGGTAATGACAGTAATGCAGGTCCAAGGACGGGCAAAAAAAACAGTGGTACAAGAAGAAGAAGAAGAACCTGAGCCTCAGAAGTTAACAAAGGCACAAAGGAAGATCAGAAATCTGGCTCAAGGAGAGCAAGGCTCAGGAAGAGGCCAAGGATCACAAGTAGCAATACCACCGCCTGAGTCACATGGCCAAGCTGGACCATCACCCTATGGGCCATGGCCCAGCTATGGGCCCCCGAGTCCTTGGCCTGGGTACAATCCATATGCACCGTGGTCGTTAAGTGGACAATATGGACCCTGTACATGGGCTCCGTTGAGTATGGCTTCTTGTGGGTGTCCAGGACCCCAATCCCAACAAATGAGTCAGCGAAATCAACAGCCAAGCCAACCACAACAGTTGGCGTCGCAAGGGTCGTAAGGAAATCAAGGCGGCGGACGTGGACAAAACCAAGGATGGGGCCGAGGACGAGGAAATGGAGGTGGTACTTCCAGTGGAGGAGAAAATGGGGACTGGAACCCGTCAGAAAGTCAGGGTAGTCAAGAAGGCAGACGAGGGTTTGGTAGAGGACGGATAGATTGGAGGAATGTCATTTGCTGGCATTGTGGGCAAAAAGACCACACTATCAAATTTTGCCATGTCCGAAGAAATGATGAGGATGAGGGGTTAATTAGTATCAATTACGATGGTGATATGTATAACAAGTTTGGGTACTACATTGACCCTAAGACCCCGGGAGGAACAAGGAAGGAGGCCTTACGACAAGCTGAGGCCGGCCTGCCACTCGCTCCTCCGGCTATGTTTTGGATTTGGCAAGAGGAGGAGGTCCATCCTGATGTTAGGGTGAAAGAAATATGAGAGAATGAGGAGGTAGAGCAGGAAAGGAAAGCCGGTACCGTCAGGGAAGAACCAATTATGGTGGAATCCGACGATGAGATAGAGGAGGGTTACTGGAATGAGGCGCGAAGAACAATGGAAAGAATGGAGGATCTAGTGGCAAAAATAGAAAGATATCAAGATAAATTGACCAGTATGTGTGAGGAGGTCAAGGAGTGGAAAGGTAAAAAGCCGCTGGTGTATCTCTACGATATGGGTCCAGGATCGCAAGGAGGGTTTGGGAACTTACCAGGCGTAACGGTTTTGGGGCCGACGCGTGGATCCGGAATGGCTTATAGGCCACCGTCAAGATCAGGAAGAGCACCTCAAGCCGTCAGGACAAGGGCCAAGGGGCCGCTAAGCTCTGAGGAGCCGGCAAAGGACGTTCCTTAGCCTAGTGGGGGGAAAGAGGCAGTAGACATCCCGGAGGACGAGGGTGAAAGGGATGAGAGGTTAAGGAGAGAAGAAGATAAAAGAGCTGAGCTAAGAGCGAAAAAAAAAGATGTTAAGGTAGACACGGATAGAGTTCCGGAAGGGAAGAAAATGAAATACACTGTCCGGGTGGAAGAAGGTTATGATGTGGAGGAGATGGTGGATAAAATCCTTGAGGATCATAATCACCTTATGAACCTGAAGGATGTGTTGGTTTCAGCCCCA
Source organism: Chara braunii (assembly GCA_003427395.1). Lineage (NCBI taxonomy): Eukaryota > Viridiplantae > Streptophyta > Charophyceae > Charales > Characeae > Chara > Chara braunii. The sequence goes on from BFEA01001010.1 coordinate 149,655, forward strand.
AGACTCCGGAACGAGCTCAAAGCTCAATTGTCAAGGAAGATGGTAGCTAGTATAAGATTGGGGGTTATAATCCCTAAGGAAGCGGAATGGGCAGAGATAGGCACGAAGATGGATTGAAAGTTTGTTGCATGTGGGTGCTTAGACGTAGTAGGAAGAGGGAAAATATGCACGGCAATGGTGGATATTGGCGCGGAAATGAACCTCATAAAAGAGGAGCATGCTTTGCGCTTGGGGATGAAAATTGATCGCTCTGATAATGAAGTTTTAATGGGAGTGAATAGTCGGTCATTGTTTGTAGGGACCGCATCGAGAATAATTTTGGAGATTGACAAGGTTAAAGTGAGAAGTTGTTTCTTTGTAATGCCTGATCTCGATCATCCCATCCTATTGGGCCGATCCTTTTTTAGTCGAACAGAGACCCTCATACTTAATAAGCATGATGGGACGATGTTCCTCGTCTTATGTGACCCAGTGTTTGGCAACTATAACATTATCACATGCAGGAATACGGGTTCGCGAAGTATAAGGAACAGGCCCAATCCTGACTCTTTCACGATTGAAGAGTCAGAAGAAGAAAGAAAGAGGTTAGGGGGCGGCGAGTTTGAAGAAGAAAGGGAGCCGGAAGCACTGACTCTTAGTCTGGCCAGTATAGGCGATGCTATGGACATAGTGTCAACCTATGGGATGGCGGACCCGGAGGTTGTAGAGGCCTTGAGAGAAAGGGTGATGGAACAGATGGGAGAAGGAGAGGTTGAGTTGGTATATCAACGTCTGGGAGGATAGGAGGATTGGTGGACGCGCAACCTCAAAGCGCGGCTCGACCTTTTTTAGGGGTAAGCTCAAGCAAGGGTCACAAAGGCGGTACAAAAGGGTAGATAAAAAATGTCGCCCTGTTTCTGTGCTCGTGACTGAGGAACAAGAAGTTTATTATGAGCGGGAGCGAGGGTTGATATGGCAGATGCGAGAAAATGCAGAGAATGGACCATGTCGTATTAATCAGGAAATAAAAGAGACACTGATAATAGGGGAACCAGATTTCCTTACAGCGCAGGAGAGGCAGTTGATGGTGGAGACTATGAGAGGAAGGCATACTGCCTATGTCTTTAATGATAACGAGCGTGGTCGTCTTGACGTTGATAAAATTTTGATGATTCGGATACATACCGTGTCACATGAACCTTGGAACCTGCGAGGTGCGCGATATCTCAATCCGGCTGATAAGAAAAATGTGGTAAAATATCTTGATGGGAAGATTCGCACGCATGTGTCGGATTACTCGAGTGGGCCTTATGCATCCCCCTGGTTGTGCTTCGTCAAAGCAAATGAGACCTTACAATGGGTACAGGATCTGCAGCGACTAAATGAAATGACCGTAAGAGACATAGGTGGTCTGCCAAATGTTGATGCACTTTCGGAAGTCTGTGCAGGACGATCTATAATTTCACTTATAGATCTATCTTCTGGTTACGACCAATTTCCTGTTTACCCATCAGACAAACCGATGAAGGCAATGCATACTCCTCGGGGCTTGATCCATATGAATGTCGCGCCACAAGGGTGCACGAATGCGGTCGCAATTGTTAAAAGGCATATGGTAAGAGCAATTCAATCAGTAAGTCCTCATATTATACAGCCATACATTGATGAAAGAGCATAACCTCACTGCAAGTGGAGCGAAGTCCATGCATTGTATGCGTGGAGCTACAATCTTAGGATTTGTGTGCAACGAGAGGGGTCGTCGACCAGACACTAAGAAGACTAACAAGATTATCGAGTGGCCAACACCATTCGAGACAATCACGGAAGTAAGGAACTTCCTAGAGATGTGTGGGTTTTGGAGAGTATTCATTAAAGGGTTTGCGACTAAGACAGAGCAACTGCGAAAGCTTGTACGTCAAGGTCAAGACTGGGAATGGGGAGGTAAGCAGGAATCGGTAATTAAAGGCCTAAAGAATGAGTTTGAGGAAGAGGGGTTAGTGTTGGGGGTGTCTGATCATGCCGCCATACTAACAAGGCCTTTTTATTGTGGAAACTGACGCAGGGCCAACTACCTTAGGAGGTGTATTAATTCAGAAAGATTGTGGGGGAGAGGAACGACCTTTGAGGTTCGAAAGTCGGACGCTTAAAACACAACTGAGAGAAATTACTTCCAGTTTAAGCTCGAGACTTCGGCAGTTCTTCATTGCTTGAGAATTTTCAGGAATTACCTCTTTGGCAGGCGGTTCGTACTGAGAGTTGATCCAACCGCCCTGGTTGACTCACTTAAGAATTTCGCTCCATCAGATCCAACCATTGCCAGATGATTGATGTATATCTGGATGTTTGATTTCGAGTTGGAGCGCATTTCTGGGAACAAGAATAGGGCAGATGGGTTAAGTCGCATCGATTGGGATAAAGGCAATAAAGGGGTAGTCGAAGATGCTCCGCCAGTCGATGGTTTTTTGGACGAGGAGGAGGATGTAAAGCTCCACATTAACTCATGGTCGCTGTCTGTGGGTGAGCATGTTACTCCTGGACGACCTATATGGCTTGCACCCCCAGGTCATGTACGACGGTCGGACATAGTCCTCAAACCTTATGTTGAGGAGGATTCTTGGGGAATGTCAGGAATAGAGTGGATGATGGATTTGGCTTTGGCAGATAAGTACCAGCTGCGATAAGATTTGGTCACAATGGAGAATGGACCCCAGCAGGTAGAAAAGCATGAGCGACTGATAGGAGGAATGTACCTTCTAGCAAACTCACTGCTTCAGGATGAGGTCGTTAGAATTGAAGGAGAAAGGCAAAATAGGAAAGAGAATGTAGTCCACGAAGGCGAGGACGGTGACTTTGAAGAAGGAGAAATAAAAAAGGTTTTTCGCGCGGAAGAGTATGATGGAGTATATCTGGAACTAGGGATGCTCCTTTCGTGTGAAATGAAAGAAAAAGATGCTAACGAAAGAGTCCTTAAGATGCGGTCAAATTTCCTAGTGAGAGATGGTCATCTGTTCATGAGAAGTAAAGGAAGGAATCGCAGAAGAGTAGTTTGTGGAGTAAATCGACAGATTGATGTTATGGTCGCCCTTCATGATGGAACGGTTGGTGGTCATAGGAGCGCATATGCAACGTACTTAAAAATTCACGATTTATATTATTGGGATGGCATGGGACACATGATTGACAATTATTGTACATCTTGTGTATCATGTCAGGAGCGGTCTTCCCTTAGACCTAGGGAGTCACTCCACCCTAGATATATACGTGAGGTTGGAGCAGTTGTCCATCTGGACCTATTGGCGATGCCTCTAGGCATCTAGGGCTCAATTGTATCTTTGATGCACGAGACAATCTCTCAGGGTTTGCTGATGGTAAGGCTATTCGCACAAAGACTGGAGAGGTATTAGCTCGGTGCATTGAAAAATATTACCTTCGCTATCCTTTCGTCTCAAGATTCCTAATGGACAGGGGGTCCGAATTCACTTGTGCAGAAATGAAGTCGATCTTGAGGGGATATGGTGTGACTGTCGAGTATACGACTGCGTCACACTCTCAGGTTAACGCACCGGTGGAAAGAGGACACAGTACCATTACAAATCCCCTCGCGAAATGGACAGATGGCAGGTCTAATCAGTGGCTAAATTTCCTGAGGGTTGCTTTCTTCGTGGAGAATATCACTGTCAGATGGAGTACCAACTACGCGTCAGCCACATTATGGTATGACAGACATGCGACGTTCCCTAAAGAAAGTTTCCTAAAGGCCTGGAGACGACAAGACCTCGAAACGACCCTGTCTTTTGAGGAGTTGCTTGATCTAAGGGCTCGTCAGATTGGAGCCAAAGAGGATAGGGTACAAGAAGCGGCGAGTAGGGTCGCTAACAGTCGAACCAATGATAAGTTCAGGTGGGACCAGTTAGCACGAGTAAGAAAGGAGCCTCTTAAGGTGAGAGATACCGTGTTGTTGTACGACTCATCTTTAGAGAAGCAGTGGTCGAGGAAATTTGACAAGCGGTGGTTAGGGCCATACAGAATCACGAGGTGAGGCGAGCACAGGGCATATCAGATCGAGGAGATGAAAGGAACGACATGGAAGGACTGGGTGTCTGGCTTGAGATTGAAGAAGTTTGTAGCACGAGATGAGGTGAGCATTAAACAGGCAAGTCATGTGGTCTCTAACTGAGAGGGGAAGACCTTGGTATAGCAGAGAGAAGAAAAGTCAAGTTAGTAAGTTAGAATATTTTAATAGAATAATAATAGATATACATATATATATAGGTATGAGTACATAGGTAATACAGGAGGGCTATATATATATATATATCTTACTGTGGTTTCCTGACATGCTTACCCTCTGTGCGCCTGTTGTCTCTTCCTTGTTATGAAGGCTTGATACCTTTGACGGTCATGCCAAGAGGGAGGGGCGGAGCAGGGCCGATGGAAGTTCCATTGAGGACTACCAGACGAGGGGGCCAGCAGAGGACCACCAGAGGGAGCAGGCCTCCTATTTTCGATGGAGGGAGTATAAAGATGTTTTTGGTCAGGTTTGAGGCTCATGCGTGTGAGCATGGTTGGGGAGTGGCCAGGATGCTGGCAGAGGTACAAGGCAGTGGTAAGTGGGCTGAGCCGATTGCGAGGTTTGTCGGGGAATCACTCACTTGGCAGGAGTTTGAGAGGAAGATGGAAGGACTGCACCCATCACCGGTGGGAAGAGACGGATTGCCCATTCGCTTCGATTCTTCCAACTGGGAGGAGTTTCTCTGGGCTTATGATCTGTTCGCAGATGAACATAATATTTTACTAGAGATGAGGGTTAAAGGATTTGTCCAGTTTGTGAGGAAGGCCATCAGGTCTTTTGTCATGACTACAGTGGAGCGAGCAGCTAACTGGGGCGACTGCAAGCGCTTATTGAGGAACTACTATACTCCTAAGCGTCAAGCAGACAACAGGAGAAGGATGGAAATGAAGAGAAGGGAGCCAGAAGGAACAGAGGGACAAGCAGTGGGACGTGGTCTTTTGTCAGGACTACAGTGGAGCGAGCAGCTAACTGGGGTGACTACAAACGCTTATTGAGGAACTACTATACTCCTGAGCGCCAAGCAGACAACAGGAGAGGGATGGAAAGGAAGAGAAGGGAGTCAGAAGGAACAAAGGGACAAGCAGTGGGACGTGGTTCATCCCATGGAACGAGAAGAGAGGAAAAAAGGAGGAAAAAGCATATGCCCCACAGGCTTGATACGAGGAGAGGGCAAGTGACAGGGGAAGCACGGAGAGGAGGAGCTTCAGGTGATTCAGGGCTTCCTCCAGAGCATGTTCAGATGCCCGGTCATTGTTCTTATCCAGGGAGAGCGTCTGATCAGCTTCATGAGCCAGCAGCGCAGGATCACCAGGAGCAAGAAATTGCCAGAGAAAAAAAGATGGATATGATTGAGAGGGCTGCAACACAGAAGCGGATCAGAATTCAACTCATATTAAAGAACTTGGCAGAAATGAGGGACAACATGCAGCAACGGAAGCAGCCAATGGAAATGGAGGCCAAGAAGACAGCTCAGAAGGATGACCCTCCTCTACTCACAGAAACTTGGGAGAGCTTCGACAGGTTGATGGAGGCTGCAGGCAGACCCGCGGAGAGGCATCAAGAGATGGGGATTAAGTTAGTCTCCACAGACTTACTTAGCCTGAAAGGCCTCATGAAAGAGGGTTTTGTAGCAGCAAAGACCTCTGATGAGAAGATAGGGAGGAGAGTGACAAAGGTGGCACAAGCTTCTCATGGTCGGAGGATGGATTAGGAAAGAGAGGTTGAAGATCTGAAGAAGGAGGTAGAAAGGCAAGGCAAGGAGATGGACACTGTGAAGACTGAGATGGTGGACATCAGGACTGAGAATGGAGCCCTCAAGTTGGTCAATCAGACCCTTAATAAGGTCAACGACGTTCTGAGGGGGCAGCTCCAGGCACAACAAACCTCCTTCCAAGCTAAGGAGGTTGAATAAAAAAAGAGGTTGAAGGATATTGAGGTCAGATGTGCTCAGCAGGTGCCTACAGCAGTGGTAGATTGGACTGAGGTCCAAAGCTTTGGAATCAAGGGGCAATCAACTGAGGACCTCTTCAAGCATCAGAAAAAGGAGGCAGAGTGGGAGAGAAGATTGAAGGATATGGAGTCCAAGGTGGAGCGCCAGGTTCCTACTGCAGTGGTAGATTGGACAGAGGTCCAAGGATTTGAGATCAGGAGTCAGCCTGCAGAAGAGCTCTTCGAGTACCGGAAGAAGGAAGAGAAGGCAGATCAGCAAAATGATGAGGAGATTCCCCTGTTAGACAAGAAGATGTTAGAGCCCCAGAAGGAGTTAGAAGGAAAGGAATCAGAGGCTAGAGAGTTTGAGTGGAGGATGCCGACTGGTTTGACACTTGAGCAGGAGCCAGTGAGGTAAGAGGAGAGGCCACCAGCAGAGGCAGCGAGGGATGAGGATGCCCCACCTATGACTCAGGGAGAGACTGTGGGACAGCAGGAGGTTCGGGGAAGTGGGTCAGGACTTGATTGAGGCTGAGCTCAGAGGGGATCTAAAGGTTTGTCAGGAGTCCACCACACCTCAGGATATGCCTCTTGTTGCAGGTCTGGAGGATGCATTGGGGTCTTGGGCCACTGGATCTCGGCCAGACGGGCGAGTCAGTGAGAAGGTGGCACAGACAGATGACAGAGCAGCATGTCCCACTCCTCCAGAGGTTCCACAGCAGGAGGTCACAAGTAAGGTTACGACAACCCCCTCATTTGTGCCCTCACAGGAAGGAGGCAAGGTGGAACAGAAGAGGGTTGGAAGGTGCTTCTACTGCAAGAGAGGCAAACACGTACAGGAAGAGTGTCCCAATAACCTCAAGGATGAGGCAAATGGCTTGTTTGTTTTGGATTCATCTGGGGTACGAAGGGATAGGAACGGAAACCTGATCCTGAAGACTCGTGATGGGATACGGGTGCAGTTGTATAGGTAGCTGCCAGAGAGCATGAGTGATCAGGAGTAGGGTTCTTTGATAGGGTCCGGAAAGGTCTAGTATGTATAGAACATCTCTGACTCACTGACTGATGGTTGGTTGTATATAGGAGTACATATGAAGGATTGGATCATGCTCATGTGCATCAGTGACTTGAGTTGATACTTAGATGTGTATCTTCGCCTTATGGACTTCCTGACCTAACTGTAAATAGGAGTGACTTCGACTGTAACTTTGACTCATTTTGTTCATCTTTTATTGTCTTTCTTTTTTTTTGTATAGTATAGGATGTCTTGTAGATAAAACCTTTTGTGTATATTACGACTTTGTTCATTCAGAGTGTGTGCTCATGAGTTTACAGTAAAAGCAATGTGAGACTTGCGATGATAGTGGATACCCGATTCCTTTGACTTTTCTTTGAAACTTTTCTGTATGATACTCAAACCTTTTTTTGTATGACTGAAGCCTTTGCTTATTGCAAGGCCCCAGACTTCGTGTACATGTGCGAGTCTCAAACTTTATTATTTTTGTGTGGTGTGTCACACTCACTCTCAGTTTTGTGAACTTGCCCATATGAATGATTGATGTGATGAAAAATAAATGCTGTGAAATAAACCGATTTGCACAGTCTTTCATTGTACTTGCGCATACATGTCTCATTGACAGATAAAGCCCAAAGTACAGTGGAAGAGGGTGCACCTAAGGTTTTGAGAAGGAAATGACATGTTGTATTCTGCAAAGATTTAAATGATGGTGAATGGAAATGTCACAACTAAAGTTGTGTCTTTTGTATGGCTTATAAAAGAAAGAGGAAAACCAATGGCCGATTGGACTTTCTTAAATAGATGAAATTTGTGAGATCACTCAAAAGAGATGCTATAATGATGAGAATTTTTTTGCTGTGTGAAAGTCCAACGAGGAAAGACCAGATTGTTTGAGAAAATTATGGATTGGAACTTTCTGGCAAGTACGATGGGCATGTGAGAAACATTTTTTTAGAGAGGTCCCTAAGACGTGTGACCTTACCTACTCTGATCAAAGTAGAGGAGACACGACTTTGTGGATTATTGAGAATTTTGTTAGAATGTTGAGAAAGACACTATTCCTCCACGTAATCCTATGGGCAGTAAGTATGTGATCCTTTGAATTATTCAAAATACTTTTTAAGATGAGAATGTCAGACCACAATGAAGTCAGTCTAAGGGACATGTTTGTAAGGCCAAGCTAAGGGGTTATAGTTAGCATCGCTTGAACAATAGGACCTAACTCCCAGCGAGGGCCGCTGACCGGCACAACCTGGCAGCGGGACCATGACTCACCAATGGTTAAGTCTTGAAGGGTCGGCTGCCCGGAGAGGCTTAGCTAGAGGGAAGGTCAGTGGGTTGAATAAGTCTAAGAGTCATGACCCTTCGAGGTACCAAGATAGGAAGGACTGCTTATGGTTGCGCAACCAGCGAGGGCACCATCTCTATACAACAACGCGATGGGCCGTGGATTCGGCATGATCAACCGTTCTACGGTGGGCCATGATTGAGACCCAACCCACCTATGGGCGCTTGAATATTTGAAAGTGGTAAGACTCACCATTGGGGACTAAAGGTGCCCCGCATTTGAAAGAGGTATCGGTTAGGGCCCGCGTCCTAAGTTATGACCCTGTACGCGGGACGATGACTAAAACATGACACCCAACGATGAATCGGCAGACGTATAGGACGATCGGAGAGGGAAGTCAACCTGCTACCTGGGAGCGGATATTACGCTGTAGTACGGAACAAAGTATCCCCTAACTTCGAGGCCAAGATGTGGGAGACCCGGGTTAGAACCCTGGCAGTGGAACACCGTGATGGGGGCAGGCTGAGAAGATACCTCGAACGGAGTTCGGCCGGCCGATCGGATTGGTTACTTCCTCGTCAGCAAATGTGATTTTTGTTGAGTCTATAGTTTTTATTGTCCGACGCGACGGGGATGTCGCTTAATAGGATCCGTAAAAACTGTCGGCCCGAATACCCTTACAAGGGTATTTGGGCACGTTTTTGCATCTCACAGAATGTGTGTTTTTGTGATATTCGAGAGGGTGTCTCATTTTTGTGTGACCATAGTCAATTCTCGGGGGTTGGGCGTGGCACACGCCTTTGATCTGATTAGAGAGTGTGTGAGCGTGCACTTTGAGGGCACGCACGAGTTTAGGCAGACATCTGGTTAAAATTGTGAGAGCGGCGTACACACCTACTAGTAGCATGAACTAGAAAAAGGTTGTGAGGCGACTGCAATAGGAGCACACAAAGTGCATTCGTGTTCAAAGTCAGCATTTGGATGGTCAGGGCTACAGTTTCGTTATCATATCCACATGACTTATTTATTACGGGGCCAGGATCAGTGGGGTACAAAGTGTCTGACTTCCTAGACCGACCATGATATTCGGTCAATGACAGGAGTCGCGGGCGATACTATAAAAGTCGGGGTTTTCAGAATGGTAGCCAAGTGAGAAAGTTGGAGTTTTTGGATAGCCACGCGGTTGTGCTGCATGCACGACGGCAGCCACGGGTAAAATTGACCCCCTCATGCAGCCAGGGCCGGTACGTGGGAGCCGTAGACACGACCAGTGTGCCAAAACACGGCCGTAGTACTGTCCGACAGGCCTGGGCTTGAACCGAACGTCTTTATAACCAAGGTTGCGTCTGCTATTTCCAAGCTTGGGCTTAGCCCTATAGGTTACGACTTTAACTAACACTACGGAAATTTGGGGATCAAGGCCAGCAGTCGACGACGAGGAGCGAAGGAGCGTCTTACAAGAGGGCTGAGGGGTTGAGGGTCCCGCGGGACTATCCCCCCCAGTTTTGCCATGGAATGGTCCTCTCCCCCTCTTCCCCCCCTTCCTGTTAATTACTTCTAAGTTTTTATGTTTCATTATTATTATTTTTATTTATTTTTTCCCCATTCTGGGACGCGGTCTGGTGTCAGTACCAGGACCGACCGTGGACCCAAGAGCGTAGCTCAGTAGGTACACCCGTAAACTATTGAAATACAGACCCGTGTTCAAATCCAGTTGATAGAACTTGCTGGGTGAAACCAAATATTTCTGAATTGCCGAGGACCGGTCGACCCGCAGATGATATTCCAGGGCCATTGCCCTGCCACAGTCCTTTGGGACATCCATCAGAATTGAAACGATTCAGAGAAGATTGGCAAGATCGTGCACACTTAGGCGCGCGACCGACCGAATTTTAGCAATCGAAGTTTTCTTTTTTTCCACTATTTAACCAGGCTGGTCGGGTCAAAGCGGGTTGATATCCATTCGGCTTCGACGTGCGCTCCGACGTGCTGATGAATGCACTAGCGTTACTGAGCGGCAAGGAAGAGAGGGAAACGAAGAGAGTGGGATTGAAGGAGTGGGACGTTGAAAGGGGTAGGAAGGAGCGAGGTGTCGAAAAAGGAGAAAAAACTTACCAGTTTCGCCGTGGAGGTTTCATCAGAAGATTGTTGTTGGTCGAGCAACGGATTGTAGACACCATTCCAGTCCTCGAGCTGTCAAGGCGGTCGCTGAGGAGCCAGTTCTCGGCAACTCCGGTGTTACCCGCCGTTGTGCTTCTTCATTGAGATCGAGTTCATCATAGTGGTCGTCCAACTTTTGATCCGGGCGTGCCTGTCCTCGTTGGGGAGGAAGGTACATTCCCATTTTGACATCTGGGAACTGGCGATGCGGGAAGGACCGAGAGTCGGTTTAGGGATCCTGGCTACATGATAGTTGAGAATGAGCTGCCAATGTATCGAACCACGATCAAGCGAAAGTTCATCGTTTTTTTCCGTTTTCCTTGATAGGGGGCACGGGAGGAGCAGCGTAAGTGCGCACCAGAGGGAGCAAGTCTGCCGCGAAAGAGGGAGAGAGAGAGAAGGGAAGGGGGCTTACCTGGCTAGTGAGACCATCGATGTGGGATGAACCAGAAGTCGAGCTACGGTGTCGAGCTACGAGCGTAGTTGGAAAACCGCGTGCACTCAGACACGTTCCAGGGGAAGACTCATTCCTCGATTTGCACCTTTTGTGTGTAGTGGAGTAGGTCCTGGTATTGAGATCGTCGAGTTGCTTGCCGTCATCGACGAAGTACTAGTAGTTGCGATTTTTGTTCCACGTCGGCCTCAGACATTGCTCTTCATCTTTGGCCAGGGCGCATGTTCGTCGTTCAGATTGACCGGTTTTCACCAAAGACACCATGATTGGCATCGCCTTGGGGTTGCGGTCACTTTTCTTCTTTCTTTCGGATCCGCGGTGATCTCCTTCATCGTGAAGGCAAAGGTACACACGCATGAGAGAGGGGGGGGTGGGGTGACGTATACCTGGCACTGCATTGAGGCACACTCTAACAGATGATTCAGCCCGACTTTGCTCGATCTAAGCGAAAGGGAACGACCTCGCGACCTCCCCATATGTGTGGAAGAGGAGCAGTGTGTCGTTCCAGATTCTAGCGGAAAATTCATTCGATTTTGCTCATTTTTACCGATGGGGCAGAGTGAAGACAGCCGCGAAGTTGGAGACTTATCTATTGGCTGGTGCGATGATTATCCTATCGATGGAAGTAGCCTCTCTTAATTTCCCTGCACTCGTGGTTGAAAGAGTCGAGGGAGTAAAAGGTGACCAAGCTATCCACCAAATTGGTTCGTTCCTTTTCTCTGCCTGCATCTGGCCTCGATAGTGACCAGATGCTTCTATAGTTAAAGATAGTAGTGCTACGAAGAAGAGAAAGGAAAGGGGGCACTTGACGCGGGCGCTACCTCCGGATCTTAGCAGAAGGGTCAGTCTTGGCTCTTGTTGGTAGGGAGCAAAGCCACGGGTGGATTGTTGGTACGTACCTATCCATGGTTAAGTAGGAGATTCATTCTGATTTTGGTCATCCTACGGACTGAAGACTCTCCTCTTTCTTTCGCGTGCTCAATGACGTCTGCGGCTGACAACTTCTCAGATCATACTCACACCTATTTTTCTTTCAAAGTGTCCATCTGCAGTAATGCGTGCACCTGGTCTTGATCCAATGAGAGATCCACTGTCACCGTGCACATAGGAAGGGGCCGTACCTTACTGGGCTTTTAGCAGAAAACCACTCCTCGATAACAGACGCATGTTGGCGAACGAGCTCGACGACGTACACTTAGTAGTAATTGAGTTGCGGATACAATGTCAATAGCAGGGTGCTAGTAGTTTGATAGCAGTGGTCTAGGTGTTGAGCGCCGAAAAGAAGGAAGGACTCTGAAAATATATGTCGGTGGCGACAAGAGCATATTCCCAGTGACATTCGGAGTCGGGACTTTGATTTCCCTAGGTCAATACGTTTCTGCTTTCGTTGCAGTCTTGTGCATGTCTCGCATAATGGAGCATAGGAGTAGCAACGAGCATCACCACCATTCCTCGTAGCTTGCAGTTGTTTACTCCGTGGTTGCCGCTAAGTATTACGGCAAGCTGTTGGACTACGGCAAGTTGATATTGTTGATCCGTCGACATAGGACTGTTGCTGCTGTGCAGGGCACTGTTCTGAGCACTGATGTTGTGCAGCACGCTGTTCCTCACTGTGTGCAGCAACAACATTTGCCTGAGAAAGGACACTGTGAGTGAGGGGGGCGATTAGAGGCTTCTACAAGGGGTCACTGCAGCAACACGGGGGACTGTCAGGAGGTTGCTACCGAAATATTGGTTGTGTTTTGGCCGGCTTCAGTGCGCTTTTGGCCATCATTGCAGGACCCTCAGGCGAATCAAGGCAACAAGGCCCTCCCTTGCGAGTTGAGTCAGTCTCCTTCTTGTATCTTGAGCGTCTGAAACCCCTACTTCTGCCCTTCTTAATCTAAGTCTAATCTGAGGTTACGAGAGGAAGGCGGCAGGGAGGATTGCAACCCGTAAGTCCGCATCAAGACCTTGTGGGAGGTCTACCCACTGATTGCGGGAGCTCTACCGGGACCCAGGCGGGGTTCTGGAGGCAGGAAACATTCAGGTATAAATCTCGTTTGACGTGTGTGATCCCATCCCCTAAAGTGTACTACCTCATTGTCTATCTGAGAACATGATTAAGAAAGGCTACTACTTTTGTTTTGTTATGTATGTCAGGACATGTTTTCGAAAGGTTAAATCAACAAGTATATGTGAAAGGTCAGATACTTTGACCGAATTCAGACTAAATGAATTGGGGGAAGGTGGGAGGAAGGCGTTTTGCATGTGTTTGACCAGGTCAACCCAAGGTTGAACCCCTCTGAGTAGATGTGGGCTCAGTGCTATGTTTTATTGATGTTTGATGGGCTGTGTGAACGACCCTTTTATGACTGGTCCTACCCTGGGTAGGATGGATCAGTCGCTGTTTTTTTTAGGGTTTCTGAACAGGAGGACGGGCACCCAGGGTAGGGAAGGCTTAGATTCCTGGTGTTTCTTTTAATGAGTCTGAGGTGCGTGTTTTCTTCTGAGGAGGACAAAGGCATAAGACTAAGCGTACCCTAGGGTTAGGGCGGCTTAGCCATAAGCCATGAATTAACTAGCCAACCAGAGTATAAATTTTGATATATATATTTATTGAACTTATATTTTTGACAGACCGGGCACCCTGGGTAGGGAAAGTCGGTCAGTAAGTCAAGTAGAACAAAGGAAGAAAAAAAAGCAAATGAAGAATAAAAAGAAGGTAACTGGGCAAACTGAATGTACCCTAGGGTTAGGGCGGTTCAGTCGTATGCTCATAATAACATTAAGGAACAGAGAGGTAGTATAGATCTGTTTTTATTTTCTCTTTTAAACATGAGGCAGGATCGGAAGTTCCATTATTTTGGAAAGGTCCGATCGACTGCCTAACAAGAGAAAGAAAGATATAAAGTTTGTGCAAGTCTTCGTTTTATATTGACTGTTGTTATGGCTAACTAGGTGTACCCTAGGGTTAGGGCGGCCTAGCGATATGCCTTTGGCATTAATATAATGTGAGTCGGGCGTACCCTGGGATTAGGGCGGTCCAACATTTCGTCGTTTATACTTGTTCAGGCCGATCAGGCACACCCTAGGGTTAGGGCAACATGATCACACTTACGTAACTTAAATTGTTGTGGCTAACTAGGCGTACCCTAGGGTTAGGGCGGCCTAGCGAATGTGATGTAAGTTGGACATACCCTAGGATTAGGGCGATCCAACTTTTTGTCCTTTGTACTTATGTTCAGGCAGATTAGGCCTACCCCTGGGTACGGATGGTCTAATAGTATGTCATATGCAGGCTGGGCACACCCCAGGGCTAGGGCAGCCCAGTCCTATGCTTCATGTTGTCAGTTGGGCAGAAGTCAGACGTACCCTAGGGTTAGGGTGGTCTGGTCATATGCTTTATGTATACAGTTCATGTTGTGTTGGGCACACCCTAGGGTTAGGGCAGTCCAGATGTGCGTATCTTATCTGTTATTTAGGCAGGTCAGGTATACCTTTTAATTAGGGTGGGCCTGATCATATGCCATAGGAAATGGGGGATATAAAAGGAGAATAAACTGAGAGGTTTAACGAACTACTTGGACCAAACTGATGTGGGATTGTGAGAGATGTTTGCTTATGCATGCTTGTGGACTCTCACTTTGAGCGTCTTTTGGATAGGTTAGCTGCATTTAGATGCTCGCCGAGTGTTGGAGCTTTAGGTAGATGAGATGGATGATGTAAGGGAAGTTTGGGATAAAGATATGACTGACCCTGCTTGAAGCCAGAATTGGCAATAGCTCACGATACCATCCTCTGTAATGGAATCGTATAACCAATCTCCAGTTCTAACTACCAAGCAAGTGTCAGGAGTTAGTCCCAAATATAACTTTGTTTTGTCTTTCTGTTTTCAGCTTTGTATAAATCTTAGCAGTCTCCTGTTCCTACAGGAAGCGCTGCCGAAATTTCTACAAATCTGAAAGAGGTAGTTATTTTTGGACTCGTAGAAATTCTTGAAAGACATTTTTTCCTACGGGAAGCGCTGCCGAAATTTTATAGAATTTAGAGAGTTAGATTATTTTCTGCTAGGCAGAACTTGGCATTCCGCCCTGTCTAGAGGAGATGCTGCAAAAATTGCTAGTGATTTCTAGGATCTGTTAAGAGAAGGTGAGAGAAAGATTAGTAGGGAAGTTAGGCCTCAATATGAAGCATGTTCTCCTTAAAACATAGTCTGGTCCGTTTTGGCCTGGAATGTGATGCATGTCTATGAATCTGATTGAAGGCTCGACATGTTCGGCCTGATCCTACGAAAAATCATTCTTCTGTTATCGTTGATAACAGGTCGGAGGCCGATTCATCGGTTTACAACACAACTTCTCTGCTTCTGCATCTCAACCTAAGGCCTTGGCTCTTGTGGGTTTCTATGTTTATTAAGGGTTTTTACCCAAACTTCTTTTAAAATGGTCATTTCTAAAAGACTGAGTACCGTTATTTCAGGGATTGTGGAAATTGGTTGGGGTTTGTATGTACAAGGCAGGGTGTGAGCCGCAGAAAAGCAGTAAAGTTGACTCCCTTAGTATGTGTGATGTTGTTGTTGTTTGAACCTTATGTGATCGCAGGTATGCTTATAAGATCTTTTGAATTGAGCTTGGTGATAGTCTTAGTATTGCGTGAATGCTGATGGACAAGGCAGACAACTGATGTGAGAGTGATCGTCTAATACCACACAAACTTCTGCTTGACTACGTGGACTATCCTTACTCTTACTCTTTAAAATTATTTTGGTTGGACGTTATAGTTTGTGGCAACCGTCAAAGTCAAACCCCTTGATTTCTGTCCAGGCCCTGGATGATGGAGCTTGCCTCCTAGGCCACGAGAGTTGACTGCCACCACAGGTTTAAACCTGTGTACCACCCACTTCGCAGAGTGCAGAAGAGGGTGTGGTGAATCAACCGCCTTGGCGGTTGTCTGGCGTCGAGAGATTAACCTCTCTTGGCGAGTGTCAGCCGACACTTGAGTGTCGAAGCGTGACCCCCGAAGTTATCGAGGGTCGCACGATTGTGGGTACCACATAGTTCTCCATCGTTGCGACTGCTTGTGTACGCTTGCATCGCTGGTCGATATGAGAAAGGCCTAGCGCCCGCGCGGTTTAATGTTGAATATCGTGCGCGACGCCTAACCGATTACCGTGTTAAAAGGTTATGGATCGGACACTGAAGGGACTAGGAGTGTTGTTGTGTTATTATGTTGTTTGTTTCTTGTCCTTCCGTGCATGTGAGTGTTGTAGTGTAACGCGTGGTGTGTGGATTGCGTCCTAACTTGATTATTTGTTTGAGAGAATGGTCGTCCTAGTCCAACGGCGTAGGGTCGCGTTCGAGAGATCAGCGCCTAGGACGTTGATTCACGTACGGCTCCGATTGAGGGGCGTGTGACCACGCGTGCCCACGAATGCTACAACGAACGAGAAACACCCTCGGTCGGGCCACCTCTGCGATTCCATACGAAAAGTTTTCGCACGTGGTTCGGTAGCTCGGCGGGGATACGCCCACTCAAGGGATGGTGACAGCTTCCGCGGGTGGAGGTAAGACGTGTCTCGCGTGACCCTGTCTTGTAGTAGGGGCTCGCGAGAAGTACGGCTGGCGCACTCGACCGGAGCGGCGAAACGCTCTACGAGACAAGTCCTGCAAAATCCTGAGTGACGCGGCCGGGAGGGTCCCCCTGTGGGACCGATGCGCTCGACAACGCCTCACTCAGATCAGAGAAAAATAACGGGGTTTGGTATCCCCTTCGGTTGCTTGAGAAGTTGAGAAGACGTTTCATTCCGGCCAGAGAACAAGAAAAGGGTTTGGTATAACTTATCCCCAACATTGCTGACAACGAGTGTTCACATTATTAGCGTCAGATTGACAACATCCCCAGGATTACTATCAAGATGAGAGATGAGGTAACTTCTCCACTAAGAAAAGTTCGGAGAGAACTTAGATTTCGGAACAACACGATGTCAGAGCCAACTGAAAGTGATAATCCTTCTTGAATTTTATTTAGTGGTCGACATAGCGGCCTGGTTCGTGAGGAACCTGCATCCCCGACCTCAAAATATTCAAATTCTTAAGCCAAAGACGCTATGAAGTATAAAGCGAATTGAGGAATCAAGAGAAGGAAAGATTCATAAATTCAAGGAAGGACCTCATGCTTATACAAAATATAAAAGATAGTCATGAATTTTATCTAGAGTAAAGCGAGGAGAAAGAAAATGCAGAAGAGAATACAATTGTTGAGATGAGACTGAGAAGGAACAGAGCAAGGGATAGAGGGTGATGGTGCTAGCACTAAAGCCTTACTTATCACGGGAGTGGTAGGTGCTCTGGGAGTATACGGAGAAGAGAAAGTGTTGGGAGCGCCGTAACGCACCACATATTTCTTCTGATAATATTCCATCCTCGTTGGGGATGGAGTTCATTTGTATCATCAGGAGAATGAGTGACGTGGGTAGTCCCTTTAGTGGGTCCCATACCCATATCCGGTGTACAGAGAAGAGAATCAGGATTGAAAGAAAATTATAAGAAGAGAACCGCGCTATTAAGAAAAAGGAAAATAAGAAAAACTCATGTTGCAGTAGAGTCGCTTGCTAGAGCTAAAATTTATTATGAGAACTCCACAACGGTATGTTATGAGAGTGAATCAGTGTGCTTTCGATCCTTGCAGATTTATACTAATTACCATTTTGTTTTGGTCCAGCGGGGACGCTGGGCAGGGGTTTGGTATCATGTCGAAGAGCCCGATATTCTGGCCCTCCGCTGTTTGTCAAATTTGCAGTGTCAGGTTTGATGTTCTAGCCTGCGGGGTAAAAGATACCCCATTAGTGTAATTTAGGGGAACCGCAACCCAGTCCGATCTGCTTCACGATAAGAGGTTGCGCTGCGGGACAGAGGAAAGTTTTGTGCACATATTAGCCTTGATAATAAATAAAATAAAAATAATAATAATAGAAGAGGTCGATCTAAGTGGTGGTGGTACTCACGTTGCCGAGGCTTGGATCCAGACCAGAGGGTCTCTGTCGGGGCTGTACTTTTTTAGCCGGGTCTGGAAACCAGCTCCACCAGCGGGACTACCATACATGGAATAAGTGTCAGCGGTAGTACCGCCGGACCTGGTCTACTTCAATAGTACCTTCCCTGTTTTCACGACCGAGTACGTGCGTGCTCAGGTACCACTCATCAACGGGTACAGCAGTCGGCTGTCGGCCCAAGGAAACGGCCACTTGGCCGTTACAAGAGGATCGAGTACTCATGTGTCTTTGTGCTACCTACACACTTGTTCTTTCTTTATTATAAAGAATCGCAAAACACTCGTCCGGTGGGCTCATTATTCCTCTTATTGCTTAGCGGAGACACGCCCATGCTAGCACGGACGAGGTCGCTAACCTTTTCTAGGACGAAAGCGATGCAAAGAATTGTGGGATAGGTACCGAGGTGTTAGCGGGGGATACGTAATCAAACCAAATTGACAGCGGGAAGTGCATTGATCTGTTCCAGGTACGTTATTCAAGCGGGTTGGCCAATCCAAATGAGTCTCAATATGGAGAAAATTATTCCTGAATTTGGTGCAAGGTCGAGCCAGATCTGAGTGATTACTCAGGCACGCTGAATTTTTCAGCAAAATATGAGGACTAATTTTGAATGTCCTTGGGCATAATCAGCGCATAGGTGTGTTCAAATACTCCATTTAAAACGCATATATTATTTTGAGATGCATCTGGCTATAACATGTGGGTGGGTACATTTAATTTCTTAACTACCAGCAATCTGCGAGCCAATTAGAGAGCAATATTTTGCCATTAACGTATTGGCTCCTCAAAGATTATTACCCATTTTTCGACATACTAACGCGTCTTTGTTGGTCAATCGCAAGCGGCGTTAGCTCCCAACCCTTAGTCCTCGCTCCTCTCGTGCTTGAAACGGTGTCATAAGGCGATCCTTGTAGATGAGTTACAAAGAGGCTATGTGGATTCTTAAAAGCCTGATGATAAGGACAACTTCAAAGTGTGGATTCATATATCGTGTTTCTCATCATGGTAGAAATAATCAGTATAATGCGAAAGAATCACCTATGTTTGTGATGGTTGAATGTGCCTGATTCGTCACCTACACGTCATCTGTGTAGAAAAAAAGTCTGCTGCAACTTGGGAAACGGAACGATTTTCACGCGGATTACGAGGTTAATGGTCTGTAAAACAATATATCTCAAACTTCAGATATTCATTTAAAGATTGGACCATGCACGTTTCAAGGGGACATGAAGACACCCGTCTTGATCGTTCGGATTCGTAAATGGTTGGGTTTTAAACATAACCATGTGAAGCCCAAGGAGGGTGGTCATCTAAAAAAATGCGGTAAATCATTTTTTGGCCTACTGTGGTTGAAAGAGAGAGAGATGAGGAGAGCGAGGTACAAGTGTATGCAGCTCACTGAATAGTAAACGCAGGGAGATACACATGCACTCGACTGCACGACCCAAAATTCAGATAGACAATGTGAATGAATCTGATCAGGTTTCTGGGTCTGATTCGTTCACTGCTGTGCGCTTGTACCTAGAAAGGGAGAGCAGCTGGTTGCTCTGCCTCCTCCGAGGTTGCTTCGACTATTTTACTTATTTAATTATTTGACTATATCTATAGAGTTTCTTTTGTCTATATATGTTATTTTCTCTCTCACCAGCCAATCACTTTAGTGACAGGCATACCTCCAGGATAGGAGATAAGTGAAAGGGAGAGGAGTAGAATCGAAGAAAATATTGAAGGAAGGAGATAAGGGAAGATTGAATGAATGATGGAAAGGAGGAAGAAGCAGAACGGGAATGGTGATGTTCAAGTCTCTCTTTGTATGTTGGGGTTGCATGGATCCCATGTAATTGTCCACAGTCCACAGTGCATACCAAATGGGTACCCTGACATGTGATAAGGGAACGTTAGTCCTTGATAAGGGTGAGATAAGTTGCTAACCATTGATGAGCGAAGAGAGAATTTGCGGATGTAGTGGAATTTCAAAAATGTCACTACCCCGACTCCGAATACCCGAAAAGTCCATAAACTTCAGTTATCAATTTCACCAGCCGGCTGTTAGCTACCTGCTAATGCACCTAGATGTGATTGAACCATAGGTAAATTCTAGCACATGAGAGAGAGAGGGCATCAGCCAGCCACAGACTCCCGCTCCAAGGTGGTTGTTGCATCAGGTCGTCAAGTACTTTATTTATTTATTATTGTTATTAATTTTAGTCACTTATTTTATGATTTATTTATTTATTTAATATTCATCCTCGAAGTTTTGTTATATACAGTAAGACTAACCAATTGAGGACTCCCAGAAACAGAGCAATATGGGGTTGGAAGAGATCTGAAAGGGGCGAGAGAGTCTCAGAAAATAGTTCTTGTACGGGTTTTCAGAAGTGTTCTAATCGAGGGACACTGTTTCATTTTTGGAGACCTAACCAAAGATCAGACGCTGTCGAACTCACAGAAACTTAGTTTTTAGCACTTCGATCGTCCGGATCTTCATTTCAACAATTCTTATATATAATTAAAAATAAATGCGCGAGCTCAAAATTCTCAGATAAACCGTTTTTTTAATACCACTAGGTCTGAACCCCGTGTTTTACTCGAATAAGGGCAAGGTTGGACTGCACCCCTGTGTTGTATTCAAGCAGGGAGTGTGCAGGCTGCATTTATTGGATGTATTAGAGCAAGGAGTGAGCATACTGTCCAGGATCTGTACAGGACCGCACCCTGTGTTCTATATGAACAGGGAAGGACGTATTGCTACCCTCTATGCAGTAAATACAATGGGACAATTTTTTGGTGCACCCTGTGCAGTATACGTGGGTTAGGCCTTGCCTATGTGAGAGAGAGAGAACCATAGGAAGCAACACACTCAGTATGTGCCACGAATGAATTACGAGCAGCGCGTTGAAAATGTGCTTAGCTTTAAGCATGGACTCTTGTTGAGATACAAGTGTTTGCTTTGGTACATCTTTTCCGTGAGCTTGAATGATCGAATATTTGGTATGGTTAAATCTGACACGAACCGCTAGCCAGGTGCATGCACCTCATGTATATTTATTATGTTCATCACGCGGCTGACGTAGACACAAGTGAGCCACACATAGCAGTGCACTATGTTAGTAGATACTCTCGTGAACAAGTAAGTTGGAAGTGAATGTATCTGGTCGCATGTAAGCCTATGCGAGCAATGTTTAGTGAGTTATAATGGTGTTCCATACCACTATTTCGGTACCCTGTGAGACTGCAAAGCTGCAAAGCAGTGGCGTACTAAGCTGGTACTATATAAGATCAAAAGCAACGTAGTTTGAGCACACCAGCAACCTGTACAGAGGTGCCACTTGACATAATGTTAAAACACTATGAGGATGTAACTGCAACACGCTGGACAGAACCTAGGATACCATAATTAAAAATATGAGGTTGGGACAATGGTGGTATGTTATGCTATTACTACAGTAATGCGAAGGTGTGTTAAGATGACAGTGCACTACGTGAGAATGGAAGCCACATGCTAAGCTTGTGCTATTAGTCACTGAGCTTTCCGGAAACAAAAGAAAGTTGAGAGGAAGAAAACATATAGAGCATGATTTGCATAAAGGTGAAAAGGGTGTGATGACTTGCTGAACCGTGAAAACTTCATTCTGAGCTTATCCATATAGGCCTCTGAAAAACCAACAGTTGTAGGTACAGTAAATGAAGACTGACCGTGAGTTGGAGACTTAGAGGTCAATAAAGAAACTGCGCAGAGAAACCACACTCAGCAAAAGCATGGGACACCATTCGTTGCTGATGCGGTTATCTATGGTTATGGACTGGGTACGGTTTTGGAAAGCACTACCTATCACCAGTACACTAATCAGAGTGTAAAACTCACCAGTTTGCATCACTCGGCTAAATTGCCAATGCGTCTTTCCCAGACACAGGGTAGTAGGGCATAATGCTTAACGGCTTGACAGACTCAGGACCAGGGGTCTACGAACTACAACCTCAAGTCTGTCAAGACGCAGTAATAGTAAAGTTGGTTGACTTATAGTCCCAGACTAGAGAGTAGGAGAAAAATCAGATTTGAAAACTAAATTCACACTGTGAGATCAGGCCAGCAAACTCAGACGAAGATTCAAGCTATCACGTAGACTCATCGGAACTCGGAAGTAGCAACACGACAAGCTCAAGTAAAATATCAGTAATCAGAGTAGTTTCGTGTCAGATTTCAACAAGATTTCATAGCAGTTTTCGAGTCGGTGTACAGTTCAGTCTCTGCAGAGCCCAATGTAGACTCGATGTAATCAGTTCAATCTTTCGTAATTTCAGTTCGAATTCAGTGAACTTGGTTTTGTCTTGACAAATACAGTTCAATCTCAAAATTAAAATCTAAGTGAGGTTTCTCAAAAAGAGTTTCAGTTCAGTTCTTAGTGCTTTATCAGTGACTTCATCTCACTGACAGTTTCAATAAGCTCAATTCGGCGGACTTAACTTTTATAAGTTCAAATAAGTTTTCTGTGTGAATTTCAATAAATTCAGACCAGCCGCAATTAGTTCAGTTTAATCTCAGAAAGTTCAGTTAAGTCTGAGTGAGTTCATTTAAGACCCTGTGAAAACAGTTCAGTCTCTGTCAATTCATACTTGATTCAGTGATACCAGCTTGATCTTAATAAGCTAAAATCAGTCTTAGTGAACTTTGTTAAGTTTCGTTGAAATTAACCCAGTCTCAGTAAACTCGGATCATCTTCAGTGAACTCAACCTTTCTTTTAGGCACCAGATTACGGAATACATACGTATATGACCTTTCTCGGAGAAGGATTGAGTTTGTGAGTGAAGTGAGACCCGTGACATTGTATTCAAGTTTATATACAATAAGATTTATGGAAAGATGGTTAAAAAATCATTGTCAAACATGACTATCTTCTCTTTTTTTGTCTGCGGCCGGTCAAATACAAAGACCCTTTAGGGCCCATATTTTTCATCTTGTGCTAAATTAAATCAACATTAGTGAGTTCATATCAGTTTCAGTAAGCTCACTCCAAATTTACAGAACTCATATCAGTTTCAGTAAGCATAGAATTCAGATCGGTTTCAGGAAGTTCAATGCAAATACAAAGAGTTCAGATCAATCTAAGTATTTGTTCAGGCTCGATGAACTCAGATCAACGAGTTCAGTTCAACATTGATTTTAAATCTAAGTGTGGCTTTAAGGGAAAACTTCAGTTCAGTCTCGGTTCAGCTCTCAGTTTAGTTTCAGTAAATTCGATCAGTCTCATTTTCAGTGAGTTCGATCTCAGTGAATTAATCACTAAGCTCGGTTCAGTCTCAGTGATCAGGATTTACTCTCAATAGACTGCGTTTTCAAAAGATGTCGTTGAGTCACAGCGGGCAGTTTCGAAGACAGCAGTGATAATGCTGGTCACAATGGGAGGTTTCGGTGGTAGCAGCAACGATGTTGGTTATAACAGGCAATCTCGGTGACAACAGTAATAGTGCTGGTCATAGTGGACTCTCCTGGTGACAGTAGCAACAATTTATATCACAGCAAGTACGCTTGGTGACATGAGTGTTCAGAAAGACAAATCAGACGATAAGTGAACAATTTTAAAATCAGTAAGTATTCGAGTACAACAGACTCAAGGCGAGACCTTGTTGAGCAGGACATATATCAAACTCAAGACTTGAGGAGTCATGATTCATCAGATACAGGCCACGACAGACCTTCTCACAAATACAGATCAACACCATGCGGAATCGCTGAAGGATCACTGGACAACATACTAACCATTATCTGATCCAAATATAATATGATTTTCGGAGGGGAGAGAGAGAGTTGACTACAAAGACAATGGTTCTGTGTTCTGTCTGTTCATTTTGTGACCTTGATGCGATAAGCAACTCTCCTCTTCTCTCACATGAGCTTGTTGATCTTGTCTTGTCAAGTTGGTCAGTGTCCTGCTTCTTGATCTCTTTTCAGTTCTTGTCTACTCATGTCACAGTTCTCTATCCTAAATGGCATTATGATGTGCATGCATATTATTTGATTATTAAGTTCTTATCAATTGCATTATCATTGTTGTTTGAATCATAATAAAAGATTCATAAGATCGGGGACCGACGTAAACTGTAATTGAAGAGTCTCGCTCGAAGCCGGACGCACACAACAGGAAGGGACGTGCGTTATCTAATTTATTTATTTACTGCAAAAGTCTACAAAATCCTGTGTAACAGCCTGTTGGTTTTCCGGTCCGCCAAAAGTGGTCTGACTGGAAAAAGTGTGACACCGCATGGGCCTCTCCCCTCTGCTTCCTGACTATTAGCCT
This sequence comes from Chara braunii, assembly GCA_003427395.1. Classification (NCBI taxonomy): domain Eukaryota; kingdom Viridiplantae; phylum Streptophyta; class Charophyceae; order Charales; family Characeae; genus Chara; species Chara braunii. Next base: position 173,885 of record BFEA01001010.1, read on the forward strand.
CAAGTCGCCCGCCATAGATGGTGATCTCTGCCTACTCCGTCTTTCTGGCGATCCGCAGCCGCATGTGTTGCAGGAACCTCCTTAGATGGCCCTTTTTCGCTTGTCGAGCTTGACGTTAATGTGGAGGAGGGGGGGAGTTTTGTTTTGGCGGTTTTTCGCCCCCCCCCCCCCCCCCCCCCCGAGACACATGGTGTGTCTGTGGTGTACTTGCTGTTGTCGACACCGCTGTTGTTGCCATCTTCCCGATCGTTGAGGTCGTGGCCGTTGTCCCTGCTGTTGTCACTGCCAGAAGGTTCTCCCTCAAGCTCCGACCCACCACCTTGCTTGGTGACAGAACACTTATGGCAATCAGGCACTCAGCAAGCACCCCGCTTCTCCTGAACTTAAGGGCTGTGGTGGTGTCATTTCCCTCCCCTCCCAATACGACAGCCTCGTCTTCGTTGACATCATCAAAGGACCGTCTTGCCCAACGTTAAGATCCATCGCCTCTAGAAGAATCGGGATCCATCATGACGCTGCCTCTTTCACTTCGACACATGGCTTCTCGCTTTCTGTTCATCATTGTTTTTCCCAACATGATGATTCTTCCTTATTTTTTTCCCTTTCTGTGATCTTCAACTGCAATAACTATGATTTGCGGCCCCCGAACCCGTCAATGACGCATAGAAACCGAAGTCGTTGAAAAAGTATGCAAACGAAGAGGTGAGCAATGAACTGTGCAGCGAATGCGAAGGAGTAGAAGTATGAACGATGTAGTGTCGGCAGCGTGACCGCTATCCACAACGGTTATTATGATCTGACCGTCCGGTCACGAGACCCTGCACCCTTGATCGATCGGTCACTTTGATCGGTGACGACCATTCCGGGGCCTTATAGGGGCCCCTGCCCCCGCAAACGCAAGGAGGGGGTTGGTGCACGAGCCCCCTATGCTCCTATAGAAAAACAAAAGTCGAAAAGAAAATGAAGAAGGAAAAAGAGGTTCAGCCCCACTAAAAAAAAAAAAAAAAAACTCAAATAGATAAATAAATAAATAAATCAATAACCAATCAATCAATCATCATTCATCAATCACCAATCAAACATCCAATTAATCAATCAATTATAATGTCTATGCATGCCTATGCGTTTGTGTGTATGTGTATTTGTGTACATGTGTATGTGTGTGTGTGTGTGTGTGTGTGTATGTGTGTGTGTGTGTGCGAGAGAGAACATAACTACTGTTGAAGCTAGTTAACAACCATTTCGATAAAACTATTTTTATTTTTTTGAATGAAATTGGTTTTTGAAAACTAAACTATATTTTTCAGTATTTGTTGTTCAAAGACTCACCAGAACATTGGATGGGCCAGGCCAGAGCGTCATGCTCAGCCGGATTACTGTGGTGCAAATGTGAGGGATGTTGGACCGGTTTCCGACCTCTAATAAAACATTTTATGACAGGATAGGGGTTGTGCGGGGAACAACTTACCTCTACCCAAGGGACTGTCACCACCCTTAGGCAGGTGTATATCCGCCAAGCTACTGAACCACATGCAAAAATTGCTTGAATGCAATCGCAGAGGTGGCCCAACCGATGGTGTTTCTCGTTTACTGTAGCATAGGGGGTACGTGTGGTGGAATGCCTGATTAGGACTCACGCATGAACCGACGCTCTGATGGTTGATCTCCCAAGCGCGACTCTAAGCCAGTCGACTATGACGGTCAGTTTAACCACACGCTACTCTTCGCAAAATAAACAAAGTTTCACACGTAAATTGCGCCTAGTCCCTTTTTCACATTTGACCCATAACCTTTTGACAGCAGAAGTAAGTGGGTGTCGCGCGCTAGACTCCAAATAAATGTCTCGGCGACGTAGGCTTTGTCATATCGACGAGCCATGCATGAATACGCAAGCAGTCGCAATGATGGTGTACTATATGGTGCCCATAACCATGAGGTCCTCAATGATTTTGAGGTTCGTTGTTCCAATATATAAGGAGGATTTTCACAAATTCGGTGGTGTTTTTCTCCATTACTTTGGACCATCACTGCGAAGCTACTATAGACAAAGTATTTGAAACTTGCAATTCCTTATAATCCCTAGGCGAGGAGTACTCAAACAACCATAGTTCGGGATTTCGCCAACGCCACATCGCATGATCAAGCTTTATATTTCGGATTGAGGGACCTTCAACCCATATTGTACAAGGTCATGAACCTGTATCGTCACATTTATCCTATATTATAATCTGAAACAAAAATCCGGATTGAGGTACCTACACCCAGATTGTGTTTGTAATCCCTAGCTGAAATGATTGTACCTTCCCCATTCTGATCTTATAGTTTTATCAATTTTGGTCCGTCCGAACTCACCAGTACTCATTTTTGTAAGGTATTGGTGCCATCTACGGCTTTGTCTAGTAGCTTCCAATAGAAGGTCTCACAATTCCAATCCTTGGCTTGATATCATGTCCTGGTCAGTTCCATTGTGACTAGTAATAACAGATTATTCTAATCTATTGAAATTGCATTGATAGTTGACTAAGCCTTCTCTTTTTCGTCTCAAAGTCTTTCTAGTTTATCCTTTAAGCATTGGTTTGAGAACCAACATCCACAAACTTCATCCCACAGATCATCAATGCAAATAACCCCTCGCTGGATCCACGATCTGTTAAAGGACCCTAGACCTATACCCGTTGAGAATTAAGTACCGCTAGAGTTCTTGATAAACAAATTTATTCTAATTAATTGCAGCCTCCGATAATTTTTAGTACTCTGATAGGCAAAATTTCAGTACCATCAGCAATGGAGCAGTGTTTTTAGATACTGCTAAGAGATCGTCAGCTAATGCCTTCACTCTACATTCACCATTTGGGACACCAATGTCATGAATGTCAAGATGACCTCGAATGTTTTTTACCAGAATCTTCAGTTGAAGTACAAATAGTAGGGGCACAAAGGGACAACCCTGACATAGGGATCTAGTAAGGGAGAAAATTTTTGAGATTCAACCGTTGATCATCACCGAAGTTTTGGAGGGGCCATATAGTGCAATAACCCAGTTTTTGAATTTGAGACCGACTCCCAAGTACTTGAGTGTAGTCGCCACATACGCCCAGTTGACGCGGACGTAAGCCTTCTCCAAGTCCAGTAGCATGATGACCATATCTTGGTTGTCCCTCTGTACGAACTTCAGCGTTTTTTTTGTCGTGATGATGTTGTCGAAGATATACGTTCTCCTGACAAAGGTTGCTTGATCTCTGCCTACCAGGTCTGAAAATACCTCAATCTTCTTTCAAAGGCTTTCGCCAGGATTTCGTAGGAAACATTTAAGAGAGACATCAGATGCCAATTCTGAAGCTTTGCCTTGTTGCCCTTCTTATAAAGGAGTCAAATATCTATGCCTTGTTGCCCTTCTTATAAAGGAGTCAAATATTGATGTCTCAATTTTTTACGTGTTGCCCTTTTTAAAAATGATTTATTATTATTATTATTTTTTTTTTAACAAAAGCTCCAATCTATTCGTGAGGAGCAGCACGTAATGGGAATCGGGCCTAGCGTCCCATACAGAGTTACACAAGTCATTTGAGATACCGGGGCCATTACTCGGCTTCGACTGAGAATCAATTTGAGAACTATTGAAGAGACTCAAAAAAATTAAAGGAAAGGTTGAAAAATTATAAATGACTATTGCCCTCTTTTCAAATGCTTAAAACCCCTAAACTCTCAAACAAAAATTTCTAAAGTTTTACAACAATGTCTTATTCCCTGTCGAGCTCTCCCAGGCCTCACACCCCCACCCGGATGGGTTACACAGCAACACGACTCACCCCAGCTCCGGCCAGCGTCGTCCCAACAAAAACCTTTGGTTGTCCCTTGGAATGCCCCCCAAAAACATCACCAAATCTCTCTACCAGACCTCACGCTTCTGCAATCAGCAGGTTACAGGGCAACACCCCAACAGCGGTCAGCGTCGTTCTGGCTTCGAACAACCGCAGATCCATGAATGTACCAGTATTAAACAACCTAAAGCGAGTTGCTAGAAGTCCCCATAATCCTAAAACATTTTCTTTTTTTGCTAAGAAACAAAAACATATGCTCAATTTAGAAAACAACTCAGATACCAATCGATCCCCAATACCCCACTCCGACAAGACTTACTGCAGCAGAGCCACCATCTCCGCTGCTGCTGTACCTTATTCCCATCCTAGTAGGACGCGTGATATCCCGCCATCTCCTTTCCCACTCACCTCGATCCCTTTTAGGGATACCGCGGCCATTACCCGGCTTCGGCTGAGAAAGTGTCTGAGAATACTTGCGATAATTCAGAAAACATGAGAATAGACCGCAGTGGTCCTACAAATGCTAAAAACCTCGTAATCCCTAACTAACCCTTCCAAGGCTCTCCAACATTGTCTTACTCCCTGCCGAGCTATTCCAGGCCTCACACCCCCACATCCTGTTGAGTTACAGGGCAACATAACTCACCCCAGCTCCGACCAGCGTTGTCCCAGCAGCAACCGTTGGTTGTCCCGTGGAATGCCCACCCCAAAGCATCCCCATATCTCTCTACCAGACCTCACGCTCCTGCATCAGCAGGTTACAGGGCGACACCCCAGCACCAGCCATCGTCGTTCTGGCATCGGACAACCGCAAATCACTAAGTATAACAACATCGAAAACCACCTAAGACGAGTTGGTGGGAGTCCCCAGAGCCTTAAGACATTCTTAAGATCACCAAGGGCAACCAAAACCAGCCAACTTTTTTTTTTTTTTATCCCACGAACTCCAACTATTAGTGGGGAGCATGCGATGAAAATTTCATGAGACCTGAACTAAAAATACGCAAGAAACAGTATGATAAACCTAAAAACAGGAAGAAAAAATAATGAAAACCACCAACGATCCAGCTCTTTCCCTGCCTCACAGAGGAGAGACCGTTGCTAGGCGTTCGGTCCTCGTAACAGCACTCGCTAGATCTCATATCCCCCTTGCTAGGGTGACAGGGCAACACCAACTGCCCCAGTACCGACCAAACTGGTTCTGACGGACAGAAAGTGTCTTCCTCCCTCGACAACTTCCTTAACTGCAAAACCCTCGAAGGTTATAGGGTCACTACCCAGGCCTCAACTACGTTGGACAAGATGGTTATGCCTTCCTTCCTCAACATAGCTCCAATAGTCTCAAGCTCCCCCTGGTTACAGAGCATTTGCTCCAGCACCGACTATTGTCGCCCCACCCCGCACTTCTAATTAAACCTACCATCATGAACACCAATCCGTCCTCTGTCCGAGCACCACCACACTACCCATCAATCCATAGGACCAAACTTCCCCCTCCTGCTTAGAAAAAAAAAAAAAAATAGGACATGAGTAACACCTAAAAAAAGAAAAAAGTCTGAGCTGAAACCACCGACTTGTAACCTTTCACGCAACTCCTGAAAAAAAACAAAGGCCTCGTAATCAGTCCTCGATCCTACACACAGCTGGTCTCTTACCCTCCTATGCTAGGGTTACAGGGCACCACCATGCCTCGGTACCGACCAACCTAGTATAAACGGTAAGAAGTGTCTTCCTCCCTCGGCATCTTCCATCAGCCGCACGCCCTTGATGGTGACAAAGATAAAACCCCGACAACGGCTACATCCTCCCTCGACAGAACTCCCCAAGCCTCACGCTCCCCCATGTTACAGAGCAACGCTCCAGCACCGGTCTACGTTGTCCCAACCACGTCCTTCTGACCTATTAACGAAGGCTAAGACCCCCTCCTGTTGCACCCCCCATTCATACTTCTCACCCGTCAGTGTGAATCATCTGCTTCCCTTAATCATGTGTGTTTTTCCATAGACAGCTAAGTACAAATTATATTTAAACTTAGAAAAATCCTTGGTATAGAAAATTAAGGAGTCAGACAACAATGGTAGTACTAAAAGGATTATGGTTTTAAACCAAGATCAGACAATCAAAAATTGAATCGAAACACACAGTAACCGAAAGTTCGAGATCAAAAAAACGAGACCGAGTTAAAATTTGAAAATTTCTTTTAAGAAATCAGAGGTGCCCAACCTCGGATTTTACAAATCTCAGACTAAGAATATTGTCCAAGCAGTAATTCAACAACAAAAAATACGTCAGTCGACATGACTAATAATGTGAAATTCAAAAGAAAAGTAAACAAAATAAGTCAGAATTAGGCAAACAAAATAGGTTAGGATTAATCTTGATGTAATCTTCATTATCACACCTCAGAATCTGAATATTAGTTATATTTTCGTTGCATACCTAAAAATTCAAGGATAAAAAAACTAATAGGTATTGAACCAGACGAAACTATCTGGGAATCACATCGTTAAAAATCTCACCAGGGTCATCGCAAGATCACCACTACAAAACGTGAAGAGGAAGAACACAACTTACCCTCGACATCCCTAAACGCACCCCCCCTCTCTCCAAACCTCACCTCCTCCTCTATCGACTCTCAAGCAACTCGGTCGCCTGTGGTTGACGACTATTCAACCATCCCAAAAAATCGAACGATGAAGATAACAGGACCGCAGCTAGGATTATCATCACAACAAACCAAACCACGTCACGAGATTAAACTGTTGAGCCCGCTAACCGCCCCTCGCAGTAGCCCAAAGAGATGAAGGGGTGTCATCATTGTAGATGTTGCCCGCCTATAGAAAACCTGTCTTCAACATCCTTACCCCCACGTTCGTCCTCCCATTCCTTCTTATAATACTCTCCCTCTAACCCATGAAACCCTCCTTTCTCCCCCCACGACATTCCTCCTCTCCAACGAGACCATAATATGAGATATTTGGTAACACCCGGACACCACTAGCCTGCTCCTCCATGGCCCACGATCCCTCTCCCGCCTCATCATCCTGCTCTCCTCTCACCCCGTACTCTCATCCTCGCATCATATCGTCATAGTGCCCCAACCGCTCTTCGTTTCCACCTCTCGCCAAGGAGCCTGCCGTCACGTCAGACCGTCGGGTGGCGGAGCGCTCCCGGTAGCGCTCCACCGCCCTCGTACCAAAAAAGCTTTTTTTTATTTTATAAAGGACTCGCTTCCGGATCTCTGCCTTGTCGCCCTTCTTGTAAAGGACTCAAATATTACCGTGGGACATGTGCCGCGTGAGGGATCCCCCAGATGGGGGGGGACGGGTGTCCTTTTGATGAGCCTGTTGGGTTTTCACTGGACCACCCCTTCGGCATTTTCCTGGGCCCGTCCTTGGGCTTGCCATCAGTGCCGTCCTCCCGTCCCCGGCTGTGCCTCTGGCTGCGACCTCCTGGTCTACAGTAGCTGTAGGAGCAGGTCCTGTGACGATAGGCAAATAGAGTGTCGGGAAAGGGAGAAGAGTTGGTCAGGGAAAGAGGGGGGCAGTGGCGGAGGAACGTGTGTCTACGTGTCCGGAAGGGCCGAAATGGGGGTGTTTCAGTCGGCTGGGGTGCCATGGCCACCTTAGAGCTGATCGTGCGCAGGGAAAATCGTCTGGTCCTGAAGGAAGTGAAAGGATGTTAGAGCAGGCAGGCGTACGGGGGATGCGGGCCGGTGGGAAGGGTAGAGGGGAGCAGCGGTGGTCTAGGTGGTTAGGACACGACGAGGAAGGACTCAGCGCCGGCTATGGAGGATTCCGATCGGTGGGTAATTGACGACGAGGAGGCAGTCGTAGTTGACCGTTGGCAAGAAAGTCGTTGAAATGCAGAGTTTTGGCCCCTCGGGAGATACACGTCAGACTGGAATAAAGGGAAGGAGATGAAACGAGGAGGAGAAGTAGTCGAGGGAAACAAGAGAGAGAGCACATAGAGAGAGAGAGAGAGAGAGAGAGAGAGAGAGAGAGAGAGAGAGAGAGAGAGAGAGAGAGCACGCTGTCACTGGAACGACCTTCGGTGCGGTACCCACTGCTTGCCGAGGAGGAGGATTCGAGGCACACGCACCGGCCACGCGCACTATGCAGGCCACAAGTCGCCTCCGCGCGGAAGGCGCCAGCTGTCATGCAGACGGCGGGGCTTCGCGCGCCCGCCATGGCGTTCCAGTGATGCAGCACGGGGGGCACCAGGAGCACTCCCCCCCCCTATAGCCAGCCTTCGTTAGAGAGAGAGAGACCAACACACACACACACAGACACGCACAGACACACACACACAGACACACACACACAGACAGATACACAGAGAGAGAGAGAGAGAGAGAGAGAGAGAGAGAGAGAGAGAGAGAGAGAG
>BFEA01001010.1:205843-224953 GCA_003427395.1 Chara braunii
AGAGAGAGAGAGAGAGAGAGAGAGAGAGAGAGAGAGAGAGAGAGAGAGAGAGAGAGAGAGAGAGAGAGAGATTGGTGACTTTGGGACTTGACGACGTTTGGATTCAGACTCGACATTGGGATTGAGACATTGGCTGAGGGATTATTTGGGGATAATTTGGGACGTATATCGAAGACTTGGTGTTGGCGACATTCCCATCTTCCCCCTCTTCTTTGTTTGATCCCCCTTTGTCTGTGTATGTTTTGGCACTGGCACGTTCTTCCTGTGCGAGCGCCAGCCCTTTTCACACCTGCAGCTTCTTTGTGGGAAATCAGCAGCAATAGTAAGTAGTAGAGGGTATTGACGGGATATTGAGAGAGAGGGTGATGATGACTGGGAGTCTAATAATATATGGACAGCTCATTTGTTCTATTTTTTATTATAAGTACAAGTTAGCTGTGTGCTGCAGCTCCTCCGATGCCAGAGAAGGTGGGCACAGGGGGCCACAGAGAATGGAAAGCCAACCACTGCTGTGAATGGTGTTTCTGTAGAATTGTCTGCTATAGAGAGCTAAGACGCTATGTAGAACTGGCTGCTATGTAAAGGTAAGCTGCTATGTGCTCCGACTGGTACTATCTGCACTGGCTGCTACTTTGCCGCGTTGCACAATGAATACGGGTAAATGCAGGGTGGTGGTGCTATGCGTGGTCGGCTGTACTATGCAGACTGGGTGCTATGTGCAGCCGGTGGTACTGTGTGGGGTGTGCGCTGTGTGCAGTGGGAAGTACTATGTGGGCATTGTGGGGTGCGTACTATGTGGAGCAAGTGATATTATGCTGGGTGCGTGCTATGTGCAGTGGTTTGTACTACCCATTGTGCATGCTATGTGCAGTGGATAGTATCATGTGGGGTGCCTGCTATGTGCAGGGGTAGTATCATGCCTGCATAATGAGCACAGTCGTATGTGAGATGGTACATACTAGGTACAAACTTGAACAAAACAAACACCCGTGGCCGTACATGTACATGTCGGCTATGTAGCTGTACAACGGTTCAGTTTGGCTGTTCGGGTACAGCTACATGGCGGTGCTCGGTTATCCTCTTCACCAACTGCCGGAGCCCGTTCATCCAACCATTTTTTCCTTTGTTACGATCCTGGTCATTCCCAAAGTGCAGATTCACAATGAAAGACAATGCCACCCAATTGCGAAAGAAACGAAAGCACTTGCAAAGAGCTAGAGACCAAAGAAGAGAGAAAGAAGAAGAAGAAGAAGAAGAAGAAGAAGAAGAAGATGTACACCAGTAGGACCAATGAGAAATCCCCCCTGCTCTCTCCACCTTCCTCGTCCTCCGCCTTCACTTCACCAATCTTATTCTTCTTCCAATAATAATAATAACAATGAGTGGATGAACCATAATCAATATCCGAAGTTTCCTCTTACCGCTGACATCACAATAGGTCCACCATAGCCACGGCTTCCCCCCTTCTTCCACCTCTCACATGCCTAGGCTATGGCGGACTACTGAGGGCTCTGCCCTCCTGTGCAAAGGACAACCCAAAGCAGCTATGTCGCTGCACTCCTGTCCAAAGGACAACCCAAAGCAGCTATGCCACTGCTGACTAAGCTGCCATGCCTGACTCTGCCTCGAGCTTCCTTGGTGCGGCACTACCCCAACTGGGGCCTTCCAGATGCAGCGCCCAACAAGGTGATGAAGATGGTGTCCACCATAGCCAGGTAGGTACGTCGCCACTCTCCTCCTTCGCCCCCTTCTTCCTCCTCCTCAGGCTGGGCTGCTCGCCATAGCCAGGCTGAGCACCCAACTGTCCGTCACCTCCAGGCAGCGCTGCCCAAGTCCAGCGCTTGGCTCCAGCAGGATGTCGCCATCCTTGCATACTGCGAATGAGGAGCTGCATGCTCCTTTGGAAGATATAGCGGTCTACTGGCCTCTTGGGCGGTGACTTCCTAGGCCGAGTGGCCTCCCAGCAACCGGTACCTCCTCCCTTTCGGAGGGAAACATAATTGCAGGCTCTGCTATCGTTCAGACAGGCCCTAGACTCAGGGCACTTGGACTGGTACCGGCCTACCTCTAACCTACCGCTACTGGGCCTCTTAAAAAAAACGCCAGCTTTGTCTTCTTCTGCTTGGCCTCCAGCACCTGACACTTCTACCACGTGTTTTTCCCCGCTGCTCTTAAGTGTTGCGGGCCTACCCCCGCTACTTGAGTGTTTTCCCCGCTGCAACCCTCAAAGTCACGTACCGGCCTTGCGGGGTCTTTCAACCAACAAGTGCCCTTCTGGGTCACACACACTCAACCGACAAGCACTCAGACAGACACGCAAACCAGCAGGCATGCACACACACAGACTTCGAAACCACAACAGAATGCGGGAATCTCAGCAAGGCATTCATTCCAGCAGCAAATTCTAGAAATCAGGAGTGTTCTCAGTCTGTGTTTTGGCGGGTCATTACACTACCCCCCTCTCAAGAGCGAGGTCCCTCTGATGATCAGAAAGAGAGATTTAGTATAACCGTGAGGAGTGAGTTTTGCAGAAAACTTAGCAGTCTGTCCATCAGCGATCTGTTGTTCATAAGCGTTAACAACACGGGGAGCATTCTTTAGCAGCTCTTTTCGGACGATCTAGAAGAACTCGTTCAACGGGTGAGAGAGGAAGTGAACCTTGTACTGTTTGTTCCTCCCTCTTCGTTCATGGGAAACGATTCTGTCCATCTCATGGCCGCCGTTGATAGGACGAGGTATCATAGGATCTCGAAAGGGAAAAGTCTCATCATCGATGTGTGGAAACAGTTTGGACGCGTGAAAGACCGGATATGTGCGCAGATGAGGAGGCACGTCAATCCCATACTAATGACCAAAATCATCCCCAACCACCTTTAGAACCTGCCAATGGCTATAGTATAGTGGAAGAAGCTTTCGTGATACACCCTCTTCGTCAGAAAACTCAGATATTTTGACCTAGACATAACTTCCTACTTCGAAGTTCCCTTCTTTGCCCGACTTGTTAGCGTGTTTAATCGTGGCATGTTGACGCTTGTTCATTGCTGCGATAGCAGCTTTGAGCAAGCGTGCATACTTGGCATTGTAGCCAGGCATGCCGGGCGTCATACCAGGTGACCGTTCGGGGAACAGATAGGAGAGAGGATTGCGCAACTGCCATCCGTATTGCAGCTGAGTCGGTGTCATGCCAGTTGTGGAGTGAATGGAGTTGTTGTACAACCCCTTCACTTTGTGTAACTCCTTGTGCCACGTGTTCTGAAACAATTATCGCGCAAAAGTAGTTGAATGACAGTCTGGTTGATTTCCTTTGCCAATCCATTGGCTTCGGGTTGTTGACCAGAAGTCTTGTTGAGTTTAATGTCGTAGATCTGAGAAGTGAAGTCCTTCCAATCTTTACTAATGAATCTGGTGTCCCGATCACTTACCCAAACTGTAGAATGTACTGCTGATGAATTTTTTCGATCACAAGCTCAGTTGGAGCATGAGGAAGGAAAGCAATCAAATTCAGAAATTTGGAAAAACGATCCAGGATGACCATGACTTGTGAATTTCCTACGTCGCTCACCTTTCCCATGTCTGTGAAGTCGATGGAAATCGACTCACTGGGTCCATCAGGAATGGGGAGGGGTTTCAACAGGCCATAAGGCTTGTGTCTATGGACCTTGGTCCTTTGACAAACTTGACATTCAACAATAAACTTCTGAGCTGATCCTTCATTCCCGCCCAAACAAACTGCTGCAAAAGACTTCCATAAGTCTTCTCAAAGCCGAAGTGCCCACTCCGACCATGTGCCAAATCCAAGAAATGAGTTCAGAGAGGCGCATGGTTGGGTACACACAAAGGATCAAACTTCCCATAACGGTGAAATACAAGACCCTCACACTCGTGAAAATCAGGCCGACTACTAGGGTTTGCCTTGAGCTGCTCAAGGATGGGCCTAAGGTCCGGATCTTGGCAGTGTGTTCGACCAGATCCTCCTTCAGTTTCCTTCGGAGGTCGTATGAGCTCACAAGGCAAGTCAAAAACTCAGGCTGACGCGACAAAGCGTCAACAACACGATTATAATAGCCTTTCTTATGTTGCAGTTCAAAATTGTAAACATCAATGTCATGCAACCAGCAGGTCAACGTCGGGGAGAGATTAGTTTGCATCTTGATCCACTGCAAGGTCTGATGATCTGAGTAGACATTGAAGTGGCGACCCGAGAGGTAGTGCTTCCAATGCGTGAGTGCTTCTCGCAAGGCGTAGAGCTCACACGTGTATGTGGAGGTAGCTACCTTGTGGCTGGACATGCATTTGCTGTAATATTCGAGCGGACGCAGGCCATCACCATCATCTTGTTGCAGCACTGCACCAATCCCATACTTGCTCGCGTCCGTAGTGACCACAAACGTGAGGTTGGGATTCGCAATGCTGAGCACAAGATGACTTACCAAAGCCTCTTTCAAGGCTTGGAACGCAGTCTCGCGTTTCTCACACCACACATAGGCAACATTCTTGCTTGTTAGTCTCGAGAGTGGGTGAGCAATGACAAAGAAATTGGGCACAAACTTCTGGTAATACGAAGCCAAACCAAGATAGATGACGCTGTCGCTGTCCCTTCCAAACTCAGATTTCTCTAAGTTGAGGTGCAGTTGTGCCTCCTTGAGGACCTGCACAACTTCCTCAAGGTGCTTGACGTGCTCTTCCATGGACTTGCTGAAAATCAGGATGTCGTCAAGGTAAACGACAACAAACCTGTTGAGCTGATGGCGGAGAACCTTGTCCATGAGGCGTTGAAATGCGGCTGGTGCATTCGTAAGACCAAAGGGTATAACGATGAATTCGTACAACCCATCACGTGTTTTGAATGCAGTTTTGTGCTGGTCGCTCGGATCAACTTCAATCTGGTGGTAGCCAGACTTGAGGTCGATCTTGGAGAAGACCTTGCACCCACCTGCAACATCCAACAGATCATATGCGAGACAAGGGATAAACGTTCTTTCGGGTGATACGGTTTAGGCTGCGATAGTCAATACACATCCGGAGTTTGCCTCCTTTCTTCGGCACAAACAAGACAGGTGCACCGAACTCGGACTCACTACGCCTAGTCCATCCACGATCAATCATATCATCAATTTGTCTCCTCAACTCCTCCAACTCGCCTTGTCCCATACGGTTGACACAACCCTTTGGAGGAACACTCCCTTCTATTATCTCGATCTTGTGTTTGACCGGACGCTTGGGAACTCCACGAGGTTCAGCCAGAACTTCAGGAAATCGATCTAATAGACGACGGATGTTTGTAAGGACTTCCGGTGGAGGATCATCCTCATCAGGAGAGAGAAAATCAGATTAAGAATTTACAACAATTACAATCGAATTCAAAGTACTTGGATCAGAAGTAGACTGATTCTTTACAGTAGAAGTAGATGGAACAAAAGTAGAGATAGTAGAAGCAGAATTATTTTCCGAGGTAGAAAATGCAGCAAAAGTAGAAGGCACATGGAGAGGCTTTACAAGAGCTACATGCACATGCTCAACTTCCTTGCGCTTGCGCACTGATTTGCAGAATTTGTTTGCACTCAAAAGAGTCACTGGGGACTTGCGCGTCTCATCCAATAGAACGTTATGCTCGTTCCCCTTTGCATCACGCACCACGAACTGAGTATCCACGCACGTGGTCCTTAGACAATGAGCCTTTAACCAGCCCAAGCCAATGACCGCGTCGAAAGGACACTTGTCCAAGACGTGGAAGTTCAACTCATGTGTGACAGTGCGATCCTTGTTAAAAGTGACGCGCACACCTTTGACAACATGTGTTGAGGTGACGACCTCTTGGTTGCCTACCAGGGTCTGACAAGGGTTCTGCAAATCCACTTGCTTCATTCCCAGGCCCGCCTTACGAATCCCGTTAGGAGAAAATAAGTTAGTCGTTGAGCCATTATCAATCAGCACAAGGATGTATCGGCAGTTAATGAGCATCTTAAAAAAGATCAGTTCCACACTCCCTTGAACACAGCGTTGCTGCTTGAGCTGCAACCAATGTTCCAGGTGAGAGTGGAAGTTGACTTCCTTAGTCTCCTCCCAAGGGTCAGTGTAAAGTACTTGGACTGCAACAGCCTTGGTTTCAGCATTAGTCCGGGCTTCAAGAGCAGGCTGTTGATTAGATTCAGGCTCCTTGGAGGGGCCTGCAGTTGATTGTTCAACTTCCCTTGTTGTAGAGAGTGCTGATGAATCTTCTACGCCCTTTGCCTGTTTCCCTGCAGACGATAGCGTGCCCAGGCTTTGGACAATGCAAGCACATACACAGTTTGGATCTTCTCTCCCATTCTTTTTGACTAATGTCTGAGGGCTTCCCAAGGCTTGGTGGAAGCATCCTCCGGTCTCAGGGATCTTGTGCTATAGTCCCCCTACCGAACCACGGTTAGGCCCCTTGCTTGAAGCAGTCTTTTTAAAGGTATTGCATTTCTCTTCGGTATTGATGTCAGACTCAGGGGCTGATGTAGAACAGCCCACGTCAGAGTCCGGCTCTAGATCGTCATCTAGAGACAGATCATCCGCATAGGACTGATCCTCAGCCTCCCGATGTCCATGCATGGCAAGCTGTTTGCTACTGCCATACCGCTTGCGTCGTGCAGCGGTTGTCTTTGCACGCCTAGCGAGGTCCTTGGCTTCTAGGTTGACTAGATCTGTCAGTAGCTCACGCCAGGTCGTATGGTCCTCGAGTCCTAGCCGGGAGACATAGTCTTCAAGGGCCACTCCCATTACTACATCCATGCAAGACACGTCAGCCCATCCTAGGTTTGGAGTGGTTAAAAGAACAGTCAAGTGCTGCTCCAAAGCCTGCATGGAAGTCCTCCACTTTTGGCCCTTGAGGGCCTCATGCTTTAGCCTTGCCTTGAGTGCAGCGTGCTTATCTTGATACTGCGCGATGAGGAGGGGGTACATACAGGAGTTACTTTCAGCCACTGTCAGGTCAATCCTCTCATGACCTGCAGTAATAGCCTGGTGTTCTATGAAACACCGTACAGTGGGCTCAGTATTTGTGCCCATGATCATGCTTCGGTCTTCCTGCGGTGTTCGCAGTACCTCGAAGTATGAGTGCATGGAGCTGATCCAAGTGGTGATGTCCTCCTTCCCGTCGTACTTGGACGGCAGTGTGGCCGCCCTCTTGTCCACTACGGGACCGCTGTATTGTACACCAGTAAGAACTGTGGCGTTTTGGGCCGATGTTCCTGCAGTTGGGACTGGGACCAGTGCAGAACTGCCGGCGCTGCCGTGCGAGGAGCTGGCACCGGTTCCTGCGCTCATCACAGTTCCACTTGCTCTTTGCATGAGGATTGTGTTAGGGTAAGAGACTGGGACTGCAGCAGGTCGAGGATTAGGAGGACGGGGGGCAGCTAGTTGGGATTGTTTGAGGCTGACTATCTCAGCCTGCAGCTCTTGGTTCCGCTGCTCTAGAGCTGTCACACGGGACTCAAGATCTTCCAAGGTCCGTAGTTGAACCAAGGCTGCTACAGCAGCAGCTAGCTTCTCTTGGAACCAGTCGTCACTAGATTCCGGAACCTCGAGGAGGGCCACTTTTGTAGCAATACTCGTGGCTTTGGCTGCTGCCTTTGCCTCCCTCTCTCTGTGCATTGTGTCCTCATAAAGTTTCTGAAAGAAAGGTTTCTCGCTCTCAGCCGCTGTGTCCAGCATGGCCTTCCATTGCGCGGATGTGATGTCTGCCATGCTGGAGAAAGGGGTGTCAGTAGATCTCTCAAGAGGGGTCCGCACTTTGCTCACGTTTGGACGGACACTCCTCTTATCCCTCACACTCTAAAAAAAAATACCTTCACTCTCCCTTCTCTCTCTTTCCGCTTTCGGTGCACGCGTCTCAATGCTGGACATAGGTAGTTCAGATAAAAGAAAAAAAACAGACAAATCACAAAGAGCAGAAGGTAGAACTCCTAGCCGGAGCGGCAATTCATTTGGACTTAGAGAATGGCATTCACACAACAACAAAAAAAACAAATAAAATAAAATAAAATAAAATAAAATAAAATAAAAGAGAGGGCTGACTTAACGAACGATTAGCTGGAGATCCCCTCTTGTCTAACCTGACAAGGAACATGTACCACAATAAGTCAGCCGAAGAAAACTAACTGCAGCAATGGAGATTTCGAGGGGTGCAGATGGTCGCCGAGCCAGACGCTGGGCAGTATGTGAGAACATGCAGTAAGCCCAGTCAAGATCCCCTTGAAAGGAATGTCCTTACTAGCCGTGTGTCCCGCCAAATTCAGCACGGCAAAGAAATGCGTTGATGGCAACAGATTTGGGTCCTAAAGGTCCTGTCCCATTCGGCCTGGTCCCAATGAATCCCGAAGGGTCCCAAGTAGGTCGTGGACCAGGACCAACGAGATAGGTGTACCAAGTTAGTCCCAAACTGCCTCTACCGTACTGAAAAGGAAAAGACAACTTTCAGCAAGAACTTACCCCTACAGCTGTTCAGAAGTGAAAAGACAATGCACCATAGAAAGATATGTCATTGAGAACAAATACATCATCCATCCATCTATCCATCCATCAGGTGAGAAAGCAATCCACATGCTCACACACACAACCAAGACCACAGAGAAGAGGAAGAGAGCCCAGCACACCCCAACAAGCCACAAAGCACCAAGCAACCTCCCACGGGCATAACCAGGTCACATGGCACTTACCTGTGAGGCCCGGCCTCCGAAGATGGATAACGACTCACCCCCCTCCCTCATAGGTCCTCCTGACCCCTATAGCTACCACTGCACGAAGTGTCCTAGCATGACTAAGAGGACCTCCCTGCACCCCTGTTACAACGCTGGATCCTCCGTCGATGTCTGAAGACCAAAGTAGCAACTTGCAGCTCTTCGATGCAGATATGGCAGCCTCCGATCAAGTCTCCCTCTTGAGGGGAAGCCCAAAAGTCACTCAGTCTTCTTGAAGTGCAGATTCCAGGTGCGAGTACCTCTCACTCTCTACTCCCTCTCGCTTACTCCAATCAGCCTCCTCTGGGTCTCGCTTCCCCATTCAATCACACAAGCGACCTGGTCAGGTCTGATGTCGACCCTACGCGGGGGGCAGCATCCACATACCTCACTGCCCCTCTTAACCCTAACTTCCAGCCCTAATCGGAGATTAGATTATCCCTAACTTAATTCGGAATTAGGTTTAGGGTGACTAACACCTCTCGCCAGCAAGTACGTAGGCTCTGATACCAATTGTTACGATCCTGGTCATTCCAATGCCACCCAATTACAAAAGAAACGAAAGCACTTGCAAAGAGATAGAGACCAAAGAAGAGAGTAAGAAGAAGAAGAAGCAGAAGAAGAAGAAGAAGAAGAAGAAGAAGAATGACAAGAAGAAGAAGAAGAAGAAGAAGAAGAAGAAGAAGAAGAAGAAGAATGACAAATCCCCCCTTCTCTCTCCACCTTCCTCCTCCTCCTTCACTTCGCTAATCTTATTCTTCTTCCAATAATAATAATAACAATGAGTGGATGAACCGGAATCAATATCCGAAGTTCCCTCTTACTGCTGACATCACAATAGGTCCTCCATAGCCATGGCTTCCCCCCTTCTTCCACCTCTGACATGCCTAGGCAATGGCAGACTACTGAGGGCTCTGCCCTCCTGTGCAAAGGACAACGCAAAGCAGCTATGTCGCTGCACTCCTGTCCAAAGGACAACCCAAAGCAGCTATGCCGCTGCTGACTAAGCCGCCATGCCTAACTCTGCCTCGAGCTTCCTTGGTGCGGCACTACCCCAACTGGGGGCTTCCAGATGCAGCGCCCAACAAGGTGATGAAGATTGTGTCCACCATAGCCAGGTAGGTACCTCGCCACTCTCCTCTTTCGCCCCCTTCTTCCTCCTCCTCAGGCAGGGCTGCTCGCCGTAGCCAGGCTGAGCGCCCAGCTGTCCGTCACCTCCAGGCAGCGCTGCCCAAGTCCAGCGCTTGGCTCCAGCAGCATGTCGCCAATCCTTGCATACCGCAAATGAGGAGGAGCTGCGTGCTCCTTTGGAAGATATAGTGGCCTACTGGCCTCTTGGGCGGTGACTTCCTAGGCCGAGCGGCCTCCCAGCAACCGGTACCTCCTCCCTTTCGGAGGGAAACATCATTGCAGGCTCTGCTATCGTCCGGACAGGCCCTAGACTCAGGCTACTTGGACTGGTACCGGCCTACCTCTAACCTACCGCTACTGGGCCTCTAAAAATGCCAACTTTTTGTCTTCTTCTGCTCGGCCTCCAGTACCCGACACGTGTACCACTAGAGTGTTTTTCCCCGCTGCTCAAAGTGCCGCGGGCCTACCCCCGCTACTTAGTGTTTTCCCCGCTGCAACCCTCAAAGTCACGGCCACAGGTAAGTACCGGCCCTGCGGGGCCTTTCAACCAACAAGTACCCTTGTGGGTCACACACACACACTCAGCCGACAAGCACTCAGACAGGCACGCAAACCAGCAGGCACGCACACACACACATACTTGGAAACCACGGCAGAATGCAGGAATCTCAGCAAGGCATTCATTCAAGCAGCAAATCCTAGAAATCAGCAGTGTTCTCAAGTCTGTGTTTTGGCGGGTCATTACACCTTTCTTGGCCACCTTTTCTGTCCCGTCCAGTCAATGCCCCTGAACAGGGTGTGCCACCTGGACTCTTCCTACTTTTAATATTACAGCACTGCTGTTACATAGCTCATCTCATCTTGCATGTTGGTTCAGATGCTGTGGGTAACTGCCACAACCCTCTTTCAAAGCAGTTTTCGCATGATCTGGGTGATAGCTCTTCTACTGAATAAGCGGTTCCTGACTCGATATTTGTCGAGTTGCTAAAGCCTTGATTATCGTTGCATCGTTAGTGTAATGGTTTTTGTTAGGATGACCAATATTTTGTTGGATCTTCTTGTTTCATATTTTCAGTCGATAAGGGCACCGTATCTGGATGTCCTTTTGGCATGGAAGACCCTTATGCAGTCTTGCAGTGTGTTTATTTGTGGTCTCAATTCAGGACTGTTTTTCTGCCTCTGCTGGCTATCACTTTTTGGCCATGTTGACCTGAACTCCCACCCCATGTCTGGGGTCCATGACCATCCAACCATTTACCTGTTGATTGTAAAGCGGCATCTATCTCCAATGTTTTTTTGTGTCCCATCTTTCGTTCGAAATGCAATTTTGGCTCTTTTCCTGCCTTCGTTGCCATCCATTCTTATAGCCTTGCCCTGTTTTCTCAGATTGAAAACTTGTGAGTGCAGCTTTCCCAGTTCTCTACTCTTTCAGGATTGATGTTAACTACGATGTCCCGTTTCCTCAGGTTGTAAATTGTTGAGAATATCTTTCCCATTGTACTCTTTCCTCAAGTCTCAGGGTTGACGTCAACTATGGTGTCCTTTTGTTGCCCTTGTGTTCTTCCTCCTAAATTGTGCCCTTCTTGGCTGTGAGTGAGACTGTGGGTATTTTAAGCTACAACCTTTTGGGAACACCACCCTGCAAATCCTGCCCTTTCTCACTTTGTCTGTTGAACCAATGGCCACAGTTTTCTTCTTTCTTCGACCTGCAGGCGTTGGGTCAAAATTTCAGGTGGTGCTCGTTTAATTGTCTAGGGCACATAGAATTTTTCGCTGAGGCAGATGCTATTTGGTTTGTTGGAGCTTTGTCGCCTTGCCATCTTGCATTTGTTACATTCATGGCATTCGACACTTAGGTGGTTCCACCCGGAGTAGCGTGTGGAAAGTGGAACTAAGGATTGCCTGTTGTGTCCCTATCTGGCCAAACACACGAGAACAGAACGGTGCGAGTTCGTTAGGGTGTCGTTATGTACATAATGTAAACCATAGGAGATCTGAGACAGTGCACAGATGGGTGGCAGCTAGAAGGATTTGGTCGCTGATTCTATGTTTGTTTTTGTGATTGTTTGTCGTTGCTACCTGTGTTTGGGGGTTCGCTGCACCTGCTGACAGTGTGAGTTGGATCAATTGCTGGAAGAGGACAAGAGATTAGATGATAGCATAAGGTAAGGGTCCATTTAGTTGAGACATATCGGAGTTTTTCAGGGGCTTCATCACATGCCTTGTCCTTTCATGTATGCATTTCTGCTGGATCACAAAGGTGACTAAACAACAACTTACAACCTTAAGCCTATAGGTGTGTTGATCTGTTGTCATCTTTTTATAGATTCCCACTATATTCGGTTGCCTGTATGCTAGCACCAGTGGCCCCAAGCATGTTTTTCGGAAACTGGGGGGAGGGAGAGAACGAGAAGTTTGTGGATGCATGCGGGCACCTTCGCCTGGCGATGCAGGTCGCCACCTACTTTGAATTGACCGCGTGCGCCGACCTAGGTGGTAGGAGAATCTGCATGCGATTGCACCATCCAACAACAGTTATCACAGATGTTGTCATTGTAAGACAGCGACGGCGTTGAATCCCAGCTATGTTTTGTTGAGGGTCCAACGGACCTGTGTTTCCCTTGTGTGATGGACTTTGCAGGAAGTAGTGAAAGTGGAATGAAGGGTGCATAGAGGATGGGCAAAAGAAGGGTGGGGAACAAACAGAAGGATGGATATTTGCTGTGTACTGTAGTTCTGGTGAGCACTCATGCGCTATGCACAGAGCTACATAGTTATTTGGGCACAAGCCAGGCATGCGTTCTTGATAATATTGTCTATTCTTATGGTTACGAGTCATGGACAAGCAGCTGACAGTCTATTTTTTCCGAGTTTGAAGTTTTGGCTGTACCTGGGTATTGATTTTAGTGGTATTGATCAGTTGTATGCTTCCATGCTTATTACCACATTTGGATAAGAAAGTTTGAACAGGATGTCCATTAGAATGGGATCAACATAGGGGAGATTAGCACGGGCCCTGCACAACGTTGACAGACCAAAATTGGGAAATGATCCAGATTTATTGAAAGAATGATCCAGAATTATTAAAAGAAGAGGAGAAAAAACGAAGGAGATCTGAAACGAGGGGGCGGGGGGAGGGAAGGGAGCTCAGCAAAAGGTGTTTTGCATGCACCATTGGCGAGGCCTGACAAATATGCAGCTGACCCTAAGAACATCCAGTATCAACCAACTCTAAGGGGGGGCCTGACAAATATGCAGCTGACCCTAAGAAGAGGCTGATGTGAGCAGAATGGGTCCCTGGGTAGTTGCCAGCACACGTGCACATTGGTTGCAGATGCTGGGCTTGCGTGCACTTCTGAAGTGGTCCTGGTGCAGGAAAGTGGAGCAGGGTACAGCCCGGGCGCGGCCTCTCCAGCCTCGCAATTCAGCACAAAAGAGAGGAGGCTGCCCAGTCATAGATATGGAGGCATTGTGCCAATGCGGCAGTGCTGCTGGAGCAGTAGCTAAGCGCTGTGCCTGTGGGAAATTGCCGCTGTGGCAGCGAGGAAGAAGAGGTAGAACGCCAGCCTTAGCCGGGCTGAGCGCTCCATCGCCGGATGGTGGAAGTTGCGGAGGTCCTTGGTGGAGAGGAGGGGAGAAAGACAGGAAGGGAGGTGATGTCAAAGAGGCACGTACCTGGCGTTGATGAAGATAGGCTGCTCGATCAGTGTCTTCAGGCGGCATTTTGTATATGACACGTGGACTGGTTGCTGGCACAAGTAGAGTAGTCATATAGGAGCGAGAGGGACTAGAGCCGACATCCAGGACACCTGTAGGAGAGCTGCATTGTTGTTACATTGATTATTGGAGACGTTCGATGGGCTTCGTCAAGAGACTTCAGTGTTTTCCTCGTTCTTAGTGGGTGTGCATCTCTCTTTGATTTCTTCCTTCAATCTCGGCTGAATTATGTCTGGTCTTCTGTGCGATGCCGCGATCTGGTTTATTGCTGTCCAGTGTCCACATTGTTTATTTCCTTGCATAACAGTTTGATAAATTAATAAAACATTCCCACAGTGGAGGCACTGCTGCATAAGGACGATGTGCTTCGGACGTACGGGCCTGAGTGTACCCAGTTCGATTCGTTCTTAATCCAAGTACTCATCAGAGGTCAACAGAAGACCTCCAGGCAGTGGTGGTTCAAGGGGTACTGTCTCCCTGGAGAAGGGTGCAAGGTGATGTAGCACAGGCTACAGCGATGGATCCGCAAACAACTTTCAATAGTGTGTTTCCTCACTTCTGACTACCAATGGCATTTGCGTGATCACTCCAACTCCTGTCTCATGCATCTGCGAGTCCTTGCAAGACTCAGTCTCATAGGTCAATAGACCCAGCACCCTGAAGAAAGAACACACTTACCCCAAGCTGCTTGTGATACTGTGTGCTTTTGCCTTTTTCACTGCGAACTTGCGAAGAGCATTCTGCTGGTCACCTCCATTGTTACTATCATGTGTCTGTCAGTGTCTGCAAAACAGCCTTCACCAAGCTGTTTGTGATACTGTGTGTTTCCCCCCTTCTTACCATAAACACTCTTGTCCTGGCCACCTCCATTCTCGCTGTCATGGACCTGCCAATGCCTTCAAGAACTAGACTTCATCAAATTGCTTCTGATTCCGTGTTTCTCTCCCCCTCTTGGCTAACAGGTCTCTGTCTTGCACCTGCCAGTTCCTGCAAGACTTTAGCATCTGAAGTGAAAAAACCACACGCCTCTCACACAAGATATGCGCTCACATTTGAGAAGCACTCTCTCCATCACTGTCACAAGGTAGGGCATACTGACTTGTTGTTTAATGATTCCCCTAACGAATCGAGGACCTCAATGTACTACGTGAGGCTGTGAGTGCCATGCTGCCTCATGTAATGCACTCCAAGTAAGGGCGGCATACACTTTCTGAAAAGTATGCGGACTTGGGAAGATTCAGTTGAGAAAGTCCTCCAGCGCTAGTGCTCAACAGCACGCCGGGCCCTAGCTGGCACAAGGGGGCAGGTGGAATTGGCTGTGTGGCATGGCCTACTCCGTCCTCGGGGGCACCAAACGCTGAGATTCCTTCATCTGTATGCCTGGTACTGGTCGCAATTTCGGCCTGCCTTGACCCAGTAGGCCCTGGTTGCGTCTGGGATTCTAAGCCTTTGTATTGTGTGTGATCTGTGGCCATGGCCGACTTCTGGAGGAATCTTTTGGCCTGTAGACTGGAAGACCTGGGAGAACCTGACTGTTAACTTTCCTGGGGCCTGAGTTGAGTACTTCATGCTCTCGGGACTCAGTCTGGATGCTGGACTCCCAGTCCACAGGCTTGGCGGCCTCCATTTGCGCCCCGAGGTCTGTGCAGCACAACTGTGACCCACTACATCTACAAATGAGAAATTCCTTCAGCGCTGGTGCTCACCAGTGCTCCAGGCACCAGCAAGTGCAAGGGGCCAGGCTGAGTTGGTAGTGTTTGACCAGCCTGGCCCGCTGTGTCCTCTGGCGCTGAGAGGTGCCTTGATCTGGACAGCTGGTACGTTTTGAGGCTGCCTTGACACGGTGGGCTCTGAATTCTTCTGGGGTGTTTTAAGCCTTCGGATTGTGTGTTATTTATGGGGCCATGACTGACTTCTAGAGGAATCTCTGACTTTCGAACTGGTAGACCTGGTTGACCCTGACTGTTGTGATTCATGAAACCTGAGTCGACTGTTTCATGTTCTTGTGACTCAGTCTGGATGTTGGACCCCTAGTCTCCCCACTTGGGAACCTCAGTTCGTGGCTCTATGTCTTTGCAGCCCAACTTTCACCCTAGAACTTGACAAAAAGCCACGGTCCAAATATTTTTTTTTTTGATATGGTTTGAACTTCTTGCATCACATCATTTTGCTTCTTTGCTGTGTGAGCACTGTCTGATCTGCAGATTCTGCACCAATCCAGTGCATGTGTGTGGCGGTACTGTGATCTCCTCAGGTACCAGTCTGCAAATGTAAGGAAATGGGCACTGTGCGAGGAATGAACCCTCGCGAGGCCCTTGTCAGACATGCAAGTGTTCTGGGCTGCGGCCCCCAGCAACCCCGTGACCAAGGCGGACCTGAATATCCATGTGAGGCCTGTTTTTGCCATTTTCTATATGTGGTGAATCAGACAGTTTCAGCACGCCAGTTGGTTACAAAGCAACGTGAGCCTCCAGGCTCTTTCCAGAAGCAAGGGCTGCGCTGTACAGTTGAGCCCAGGGCTCAGGCGGCTGCGCCCTGGGCACATGCTGTTTGAGGCCGACACATCACGGACTGGCCGCGGGCCAATGAGAGAGCAGCATTGTCGTCACGCGTGCACCGCGAGTCACTGAGAATGCTGCAAACACTTTGAGGCTGGGTGGCTGCCTGAACGTGCCGAACTGGACGCAGCCCAGGCCAGTATCTGAAACTGGGCCCGGGTGCAGACACTTGGGGCCAGAGTCAGGCTACTGGCCCCCCACACACGCTAGGCCAGGCCGGCCAGCAGCGGGCACACTTTCCATAAAGGAAAGTGTGTGCCCCAGAGGAGGGCATTCTGGCCTTGGTGGGCAATGCGGCCACGCTGCTGCTGCTGCACTCGCGCACGAGCAGCTGCATTAGCGCTGCGGGCCAGACGCGCGCACGGGCGCTGCTGAGGCAGTCGGCGCACGACGGCCATAGCGATGGTGGTCTTCGGGTAGGAGGCGCATGCAGAGGGGAGACAGGGTATGATGAGGGGAGGAGAGAGAAAGTACCTGGTGTATCTTGGCGGTCTGCATTGGTGTTGACGTCTCAAAGTGATCTTGTTCCATGAACGTAGATAGGATAGATAGGCCGAGTAGTGTAGGCTGGGCGCTGGGTGCCAGACTGTAGGAGCGACAGTGGATACCGTGTTGGTGTGGCCAGAGAATGTTGACATTGGTACACAAGTTCATTGTATTGCTCTTATTTGGATGGAATCTTGGTGCATTTGTGCTCTCTGCTTGGTACATGACTATCTGGACTACTTCGTGATTTTGCAACTTGGTTTTCTCTCGATCACTCTCGCTGGCATTCCTTGCAACTGGAATGATTGGCTGTTAAACTACAGAGCAATCATCCACTACTCGGAGATGTCCCATTGCATGTTTATGGCGCTATTCTGATCTCCTCGGATACCAGTGTGCAAATGCAGGGCAATGGACACTGAAATGGTCGGCTATTAAATGACAGAGCAATCATCCAAACTGAGTCCGAAAAAAAAAACAAAAACAATATACTAACTGTGCCTCACTGTATAATGATAATTGTGTACTGGCAAATGGCCAGTACGAAGTTCAGGGCGACTTTCCATCATACCCGTCTCCACCCTGGACCAATGGAAAACTTGCCTCTAGGGTTTGCTTTGTGAATGATGGATCACTTGTAATGCCGGCGTAGGGATTTCTGTAAGTCCAACATAGAGTCATCTTTTCATTTTTTGTTCAGCTATCAAAGACGGGGAAGGTAGCGGCAATTCCTCATCAGTTCACAAGGTCAGCTTTTGTGAGCGAAAATGCTGAACCATGGGATTTGGTTATTCACAGGCCAATCTCACTGTTCATGAAAGACATACTTTTGGAAAAAAGAAGACTCTTAGTGATTCTACCCGTTCCAACTATGTGCTCTGCATAAACTGGTATCGTCATTTGAATCAGGCTCCTAGAAGGATGATATTCATTCAGCTTCATGTTTCTTGCAGGGAAATGCACGAGAAGATAAGGCAATTCAGCGATGACGAGCAAAATAAACCGTATCCTCGACATACTTCTATCCCTTTTTGGTATTCCGCTTCATTTCTTTTCTGTTCCTGTCGTTCAATGTGTTTCCTTCTCACTCGAGGGTTGCTTATTGTTTTACCCGTGCGCGTGTGGGGGTTTGGTGGGAAGCTTTTTGTCTAGAGAAAGCCGGTTGCTGGAAGTTGTACCGGGCGGCTGACCAGGTACAATATAGATTCTTTTTCAGGCTCCAGCAGGATTGCCATTCCAAATCTTCAGGACCCAATGTCACTCTGAATGGTCTCTCCGTAGTCCTACACCGGATCTGCGCTGATGCAGTTCTGGGTATTTCTGGGGCGTCCTCCCCCGGATCGCTCCAGTAACTGCATGACTTGCGTCACACACGTTCGTTGTTTGATCCCCTCCCAATTGTCCCTTGCCGTAAATCGATCCCCGAGTCGTTCTTGTTGACGTATATGCGAAGAAACCTCAAGAAAGTCGGGAGACACTTCGTAGTGAGCGCGAGAATTGCAAGAAGAGAAAGAGTATAATGGAGCGATTCCAAGCTAGAGGCTCTCTCTTTGCCCGCATGTGCAAATTGTGACACTGCTGCAACCTGACCACAGTCAGCAGTTGCTCAGGGAGTTTGGGGGCTCGTTATCTCATCAGGTTTGCTGTGTGGCTTGGTGTTCCTTTCGCAGTGTAGGCAAGTCTGTGTGTTTGGCAGAATGTGGGAGAGTAAAGTTGGTGTTTTTCACCAATCCTCATGCTAACGATGTCCTTCTTCCTCTGTTGGATACGAATCTGAATAGTGCAAGCATATGAATCCGAATAGTGAGTTTGCACTAAGTGTTGGATTTGTTGTAACTCCTTGCTTTTCTGTGCCTGCATCTCATCCATGAAATCCCAACATTGCCTGTTGAAGAACAAACAACACAGCTGATTTTTCTTTGACTCCGGTCCGCTAGATGGCTGTATGTTACGGAGGAGGATATAAAGAGCCTTCCCTGTTTCCAGGTGAGAATGAGGAATGATGGCTCTAATTCCCTGTCTATTTCTGAAGGAATATGCTGGATGAAGCTGGAGGCTGGGAGATTGCATGGTGTCTGCGTTGTATGGGAGTACTGGAAGCCTGACTGTCTGGCCTTTGATTTCTCATCATCAAAAGGTTGCTAACCTGTCTTAAGGGTTTATATGGGTATACGAGTGTGGGAAGCTGCGTCCACTGAAAATATGAGAAGGCAGAGGGGGTCATGCATTATGGCTCAGGCGCAGATGAATAGTATTTGAGCCAAGCGTGGAGTTGAGCAGATCTGGAAGTGAAGGCCATGTGTCGAACATCATACGGATAAGGGCCCTGCATCACCTGTAGATGTAAAGGGAGGAATGATGACTGACCTGGATATGGTGGTGGTTCTGCTCAGGCCGACCGTTCCAACTGTTGGCACATACCGGTCGACTGTTGGTCGGCACCCTGCAAAAAAAATAAAATAAAAAAATAAGAAAATTGTGGAGTTCTTAACCCCAAAGAACACCCCCCCACCCCC